>APFE031725070.1:24073-41669 GCA_000404065.3 Pinus taeda
AGTCTATGAAATCATGATTAACATTTCTTTTGTTCTCATCATGAGTTTCCTTTACTACCTTTTCACCATTAGTAACCATTTCTTGTAGCAACTTACTCAAATTTATCTTCAATTCTTCCATCTTAGCATGCATGCCATTCATCTTAGATTCCATGCCATCCATCTTAGCTTGCATACCATTCATATTAGCTTTCACACCATTCATCTTGGTTTCAGTTACCTTTTGTGAGAGTGGAATTTGTTGTACTTGGTCTTGTAATTTTGATATATCATGTTGCATTTCTTCCTCTTCTTCACGAGTCATGCTAGAGCTTTCAGGTTTCTTATTAGGTGTTTCTATTTTCTTTCTTCGCAGCATCAATTACTGCTAATAATTCTTCACTATTCCCTTTGAATTCCTTCAACTAATTTTCCAAACCAATACTATGCAAAATTAAAAAAAAAAAAACTCTACACCTTTTTTTCACTTTGTAAGAGCTCGATATTGAATTTGTTGTATCTCTATAATTGTGGATTTCGAATATCTGAAATCGCGTCCTGCAGTAGCCCTTTGTGTCCTCTTTCTAACCCTGCAAGTGTGATCAAGATTGGATTCTTCGAGGAAGAGTTGTGCCAAATCCCCCACGGTGACCTGATTATACACTAGTTCAGTAGAGCGAACTTGTACGAAGTGCCACGTGTCACTGTTTCGACCTTAGTACCTGAAACTGATATACATAAAACTACAGACCGTCCTCTTTCTGAAACTTCTTACGAAATTTCAATCTGATGCTCAGAACACAAGTTATGATGATTTTCCCCAGGTCACCTGTTTGGAATTTAATTCGGGAGTCTGCAAAAACCCTAACTTCCTCAGCTCATATCTCCGAAAATATAGCGAGACAAGCTCTGAAATTCGGAGCCAAAGGTCAGAACGATTTCGGCTCAAATGGGTTTTTTTAGCTTCTGAAATATCGCAGAAAAAAAGTTACAGCGAAAATGCCACGATGATCTGCTTGGAGCAGCGAAACCCTAGAATCCAAAGCTCTGATACCAAATGTTAGGAAACTAGCTCACAAAAAGATAGAAAAGATAGATCAACGCCTTAGAATTTAGCCTCTTCGAGGGGGCAACCTCTTTTACATTACACAAATGAACAATCCTTGGATGATACAAATGACTAAACCTCCCTTCTATATATAGGAGTCTAAAGGGTCACAATATAATCAAGCCGACATAATAGTAATAACATAAGGGCACAATAATAATAATAGTGGGTTTTATGGGGCACACTATTAACAATATGGGGACAATAGGGGATAATAATAACAATAAGGTATACAATGACAATAGTAATGTGGGAGTCACTAGTATTATAGGGACCTAGCAGTTGGGTTCCCTAAAAAATTGTTGTGTTCTATTGTGTGAATTTGTGCAACTATTAGCTCCTAGATCTTCTCCGCTAGGGCCAGATGTTGATTTACTTCATGCATTATATCTTTTATAGGAGACCGTTTTTTGGTTCTCCTGCTTTGTATAAACATCATTGTACTCAACAGTTCCTTTGACCTACTTTGTGGTCATTAGTTGGACATAAATAATATATAATTTTCTTTATCTTAGTTGTTCTATTCCGCTGCTATTTGGTAGAGAAATTCTGTCTATGTGAAAAGAAAATTTGTTTTCAGATTGTTCATACTAGGAGATCAGAATTTTGTGAAAATTCTACATATTCTTCCCGTTTTCTTTTTATAATTTTGTTTTAGTCCAACATCTAGGAGCAGTTATGCACACATTTGAGAGGATCTGTTGCAGAAATGTTCTTCCCTTTAGGATGTTGGCAAAAAAAATTCTAAGAGCCTAATGGATCAGGATCAGCAGCCTCAGATTTTAAGGGACTTGGTAGGGCAAAAGCAATCTTTCTCATAATTAGTTCAAAGTTGTTGCCTTTGACCCCCTTATCACTTGGTTGATCCCCTTATCACTTGGTTGATCTGTAGGGCCCTTTCCTAAAATGGTGTGAAAGTGTAGGATAAGCTTCGCCTTTTTCATAGAAGTTAAAGTTTCACCTGTCCAACATTGATCAGGCCTTTTTTTCAAAATTCATTTTGACACCCTTTTCTGTGAAGTCTTTATTTAAGATTATTTCAATTGGTCTAGCTGATCTATTTGCAGTTTAAATTATGCACGTTAAGTTTGAAACCATTATTCTAGAATCAGCTGAAGTCTTCTGAAAGTGATCTATCTTTTATGCTTATGTAGTATCACTAAAATAGTTTTTTTTCACCACCACCGTAGCAAACACAAGATTCAACAGCATAGCAAAGAGACTTATATGTGAGAATACGTTTTTCAAAAAAATGGCAAGTTCAGTCAGGCTTTTCATCTACTAAGATGTTACCAAAAGATTTCCATCTCGTATTCTAACTTGTATTAACAATAGTGTGTAACACATCGCACATTTTTTTTACTAAAAGGAAAATGATGGAAATGCTGATCTCTCTACTTTATGAAAGCTTTACTATATGTTTTTGCTTGAGAGAGAATCATCTCTAATCAGCTCTAGGAGAACCCTCCTGAGGATCATGAGCTTGGTTAGAATTATGAGTCCCGTTGTGATAACACATTGATACCATATTTATGAAGTAGTCCTCACCGGAACATCAAACACAAATTATACCTACTTTGATGTGAGGCATGTCAGACAAGATGGTCATATGCAGAAACTCAGATCACGGAACTAGTGACACTGTGACACATCCCACGCCTACTGGTTGATATATCTGGGCATGAAGGACAGCATGAGGTTGTAACTAATTAGCGTTGCATCATCATTAACCATGACAAATGGCTAAACACTAAATTTTAGACAAGTCTTATCCAATGTGAGTGTTTTTATGAGATTTATTCAACTAGTATTGCCACACTATTTAATATAACCATGCATTTGGTAGTCACATACCACAGTATTTAGAAATTTTCTGCTAATGCTATTCATTCTACAAATACACCTGCTATGTTATTAGTGGGAAAGGACCTGTATGGAAATATGGATAAGGAAAATTCGCTGGAAAAATAATTTCTAGTAACTCCAAAATTTCATGTACCGAGTCCTTCAACAACCTCTAGCGAGTTATAGCTTCTCTTAGTTAAAGAGCATTGCTTGTTTTATATATTTCTTAAAGTCGTTGGTTTTTCTTTTTCTGTTTCATTTGTAAATTGTTTCTTTTTATTATTATTATTAGGAGAAATTATAATGTAAGATAAAGACCTGTTATTGATTTAGTACAAAAATGTCTTTAAGAAATAATTTAAAAACCTGACAAATGCCTTGAAGTCGACCTTCTGATAAAATGGTCCCAAAGAGTAATGCTCACTGTCTAGGGATGAGACCAGCCTACCATTTAGCAACATGGTTTAATCTCTTAGCTATTTTGCCAAAAAAGTTCTTCTACAGGAACCATGGGTTACAACAGCCTTTGATTTATCTGCGGTGACACATTATTCTCTATATATGATTATGATCTCTATATATGATTATGAAAGCCCAAATGCTAAACAAACAGAAACTCAGTAACCAAGAGGGTAAGAAAATTTGTGATTCAGATTTGTAAAGTTGGACTCCATGTGCCCATTAATGAAATGAGATCTAATACACATTAGACATTGTTAGCACCGACTGTTCCTGACTTTGCATAGAAGGCGTTTAGAACTGTGTGGTGACCTGTCATAAAGTACGTTCCCTGATAGTGTACTCTTTTAAATTTACTCAGTTAGGGGGCCAAAACATTAAGGAAGGATTTGTTTTATTCCCATAAAATTTAAACTTATTTCTTTCATATTTCATAAGGTGCGAGGCAGTAATAGAGTTACTATAATATTTGAAACATGTTGCAAGTTCTGATTCGCTTGAGTTATAAGGTGAGAATGAGTTTCTCAGCATTTTGTGTCTTCTAAAGTATAATTCCTACACTTTTTAGTTTCTTTTTTGTTTTGTTTACAAGAACAGTTATGTAGCCATGTAAGATTACATGTTATCAGGTGTGTGTGTCAACTCACAGGTGCTTCCTTCCAAATAGCTTGCCAACAAGATATTTTTGCTGTGTATATTCTCTCACCCTCCAGGGAATTCTACCACTGGTATTGATATGTACAAGTATAAATTTGGAAAAAGGAAAATATTTGGTGTGCCCTTTTTAATTGTTCGACCCAGTGGTTAGTTTGTCCTATGTTGTGTTCTTTCTCATGGTATTTAAGTGTTGTAGTTTATTGGCAAGTGAGAGCTTTGCTCCTACGCCAATCCATGAACAACAAAGAACATATGTAAGTGTTTGTTGCCAAAATAGGACTGTAGAGTCTGTACTATGTGAACCCTGTAAATTGTGTTGTTTTTGTGTGTATAGAGTGTGCCTTCATTTTGGCTTCTTTCTCAATGCTGCTGTGTGGAAGCTTTTTGCTGTATTGTCTAGGACACTTCTAGAAGTAGAGATTGTGAAATGTTTTCAAAAGGCTGTACACTCACATTGTATACAGAATTGGGAAGTCTTTGTCTAAAATGTTGAGGGAAAGATTCTCACTTCTCACAGCTTGGCAAACCAATCTTATTATAGACACCTATTATCGAATTTGTGTTGTCCCATAAAGAGCAAAAATCTTCTTGTTACTCTTGAGATGAGTGTAGTATATACTTGCTTCCCTATCTTTTCCATGTGAAATAGTTGTGAGAAAGGTAATTATGAAGCTACTTTGCTGTAGAAAGAATGTTGAGAAAAAGGTGTATTACTACTTTTTGGGGCATATGGAATCAACTAAGGACTCCCTTGAAGGAATGTGAGTGGGTCTAGGGTGATGATGAGGGTTGTCCACTACAACCCCTAGAAGATCTACCTCATACTCAAACTTGAAGATGGTTCAAAGGAAGATTCTCCACTAGATATCTTCCTAGGGTTTGAAGAAAAAGATCTATTCAAGAACAATACAAAGGGAATGTACCCTCACCACTAGATAAGTACATTTGCACTTAATACATCCATAAATATCCAACAAGACTTGGAGAGACCACTTACTCAAGACATCATTTGCATCCATAAAACCTAACCATGAAAGTTCATCCACAAAATCATCTCCTCGGTGAAGGACATTTAGTCATCCTTCCATAGGCTTCTAGAAAATAAGACAAATAGTAGAAATTTCAAAACTAGCTAAGAGATTTTTCCCAAATCCGTCCATGAGAAAATAATAAGGAAGTGCATCTCTCTTTATAGATAGATGTTCCACTTCCTTTACCTTAAAAAATTAATATGAATCCTGTAATCTAGCCCATGGAGGGCAAAACACCCTTTTCTCTAATCAATCAATTGTAACATACAAGCAATTTGGGCTAATTGAGCCACATGTACAAAATTCTGCTCCAAATAGCCTCGAAAGAGGACACTTCCACAAATGAGGGAAGAGGGGTTTCAACCCGCAACATCCAAACCTATAAAGGCCCTTCAACAATGTATGTTCCTCAACTAGTCAAAGAAATAACACTCCAATTTTCCCTCCAAGGTGGATAAATTCTTCAAGATGTCTTCTCAACATGTTAGAGGGCCTTTTAAGCTTTCTTCAATTATGGATATGCGGGACTTCTAAATCAAATGTCATTTCAAAAAGGGTGGCACCTCAATCAATTTGATATTTAGTTTGTTGCCCCTCCAATCCTTCTCAAAATTAAGGTCTACAAAGGTCAACTTTAGGCCATATATGTACATGTCGGTAAAAATTTGCATATTTATTTTTAGGTTGGCCCAATAATCTTTTATGTTGAGTTGGGAAACTGTCAATTAAAATATCACTTGTTGATTACATGTTAAAGGTTAGGACTTGCATTTTATTATATAAATATGTCTTGTAAGTGAGGTGTTCCACTTGATGCCTATTATGAGCATCTTCACTTTTTTGGCTTATTTACTCATCATACTGGATTTCACCTCCAATTCTAGGAGTCTATTGAAAGCATAGGTTATGTCATCTTGTTGCTATGTGTCCCCTTGCACCCTGTAGGGATGGGAAAGCGATCAAGTTTTCCTTCTTCAAAGGTGAATATGTTCATAGAAAGTCATCTCCAATTTCTTATCCCATGTCAAGGTATTTTACCAAACTTACGCTCAAGTTTATCAATAATTTTGCTGCCAAATGAGGTGAAATAACCTGCAAGTCCAACCTTTGCCTGTGATGCTTAACTCTTGTATCTTGATTCCTTTATTTTTTTGAGACTAAATCATTTGATGAACTATGCCTCAATGAAGGATTGGAATGCAATGTACCAACTTTCCATCTATTCAACATTTTAACTTGTTGCTAATATCAATTTTATTGCATTAGTGTTATTTGAGTTGACCAATTTATGAGGTCGATTTGAATTGGGTCATCATACAATTTGTCATCTAGCTTGATACTTTTTGGATGTAAAAATTAGAGGAGTTAGCATGCAAGGCCCATCTTAATGACAAATCCTGATTTAGAAAATTGGGTTCTCGAACCCTTTCAGAGCTATTTTGAGGCATCAGACGATGGTTTTTGGGATTGAAACGTCCAAAACTTGTGCACACACCCTTGATGTTGATTTACACACCAAGATTTTTTTCAAAATGTTCCACCTAGTTTTTGGGATGGGGGGATGCATAGGGGGGACATGTGGAAGCACGCCCAATTTTTAGGGAAATTCAAGGGGGCCTAGGGGACATTGGGGTGTATATATTATGAACATGATTCAAATTCAAATTGAATAATGAAATACATTGACTCATACATCATAGATGATTCAACAAAATAGAAATGGTAAATGATTGTATAAATTGATTTAAATTCATCATTCACCATTTGGAATCTACATTGATTTAAATTCATCATTCATTATTTTAGAATATACATTCATTTTAATACATCATTCATTATTGTAGAATTTGATTAGTACTAAGCAAAATAGTAGATACTAAAATCTGAAGACTGGAATAGTAAATTAAAATGACTAAAACTAAAAAATAGTAAAGAGTGACAAGTCAAAGACTTGGTATGAGGTCATCAGTATCTAGAGTCAAGAATTAAAAGTTAAAATTGAAAATGAACAATGGACAATGAACCAACGTTATAAGAACTTAATTGATCATTGGATCTGTCGACCCCAAAACCAAGAACTAGACCAAAAAACTGGTTGGCCAAAAAATGCATAAATATTCAATTTTTGAAAAAAATACATAAATATTCATGTGTATCCACATGAATCTAAACCATTACATGCAAATATGCAATTTTTTTCATATAAATAGCAAGTGTGCATATAACCAAAATATGCAACTAGTGCAATCCACCTTTGAACCAAAAATACATTAAAAAAAAGGCTTGAGATGGCCTCTATAACCTAAAAGAATTCATGCAACAACAAATACCTACATATAATCAAAATAATTGCCTATACCTCATCATCAATATAAGCATCTAAGCATTAAAATAATGTAGAAAAAGTTTAACATGTCAAATCAAGATTTAGTTTGAGTGATGGGTAAATTTTTACTAGTTCAACATTCAATGCGGCCAACATCAAGGTACATAGAGGGCCTGGTGTTCTTGATTAAATGTTAGTTTCATTCCCTCATACATATGTTGTAATCCTCCCTAATGTTAAAATCCTGAAAACTATTAAGTTTGCTAGATTTTGAGTTGGATCTAAAATTCTACTTTCTCCCTATGAAATCCAATAAGGTTGGAACCACTCTCAAACATTCTAAAACAAATAATGATAATGTTAAAAATTTAAATAAAAGAATTTACTTTAAAAATTTGACATTACCATTAATTATATAGCATGGGTAGGGCTCTTTGGTTGAATATCAAGCTTCTGCACTCACAAATTATTGTTTTTAGGCAAAATTCAAGGGGGACACCCACAACTTACAAGCACCCCTTTTGGGGAAATGCATCCCCCACATTGAGGAAATGTTCCCCTTGTGTTTCCTTGAGTTTCCCTAAAAGAGGGATGTGGGGAAATGTTTCCTTGAGTGTTCCCTTATTAGGGAGCATGGGAAACATGGGGAGTGTGTGCCCCACCCTTGGGGACATATCCCCATGGAAAATTGCTTTTCCAATAGTGTGAAAATCTCCTCAATCAAAGATTGTATGCAAAATTTATGCCTTCCACAAGTTGGCCTATGTTGTTGACTACCATGGTATGAGGATGCCACTCCAACCCCCCATTTCTCACACATGTAGGGCTAGCCAGATGTATACTTTCAAGAAGATTGTAGCAAATCGAAAATCTTATTACTAATTGAGGGTTGAGCGAAGTCAATACCCTAATCCTAGATGGTTATTAGGATATGCTAAATACCAAGCCACTAAGAGAAGGGGTTCCATTTTTTAGCATTGTACTTGTTCCCTAGTTAAGGCAAAAAATCTAGGATTAGTATTTTGTGACCTTAACAAAGGAAGAAGAGGGATTTTGTAGCAATAGTTTAGGCCACAATGTCAAAAGGTAAATGGCATGATGAGTGCCCATTCCTTTGTATGTCCATTTTGATAATCGAAGTAAAGAGTGAAAAGCATAAGCCTCATCGTCTAGCTAGGTTTTCTCTCGTATTTGGTTTCCCAAGATAATTTTTTTGTTCATTTGTGTGAATGGTGTGTATTTGTGCTTATTCTTTCATTTTCATAGTTTAGTTATTTCTTAAATTTAAGCCATAAGTTAAAGATAACAAATCTAATGTCTTAGGAAATACGCAGACATAATCTAAGATTACATAATATTATAACATCTGTTGTCACTAATTGTTCCAATGGAATATCCACGACAATTTACAAATCATATTGGTATAAGGGTTTTCTTTGGAATATTTGGGGGAAATTGCAAGATCTAGGAATTGCCTTAAGAGAAATGTCACAAAAACCTAGCCATGGTGAATGAGTTTGTTCACAACCACCCTTGAGATCCAATACAAAAGAGATTTTTTAGTTTGGAAGAGCAATCCATTGACATCTCTCGTAATATTTCCATCCTCAAGGTGGCTCTAACAAGCTAGTTTGGGCTATTCGGGGAGGCTAAAGGCTCTAACTCATATATCAGATTAGAGGGGAAATCATGAGAAAAAGAAAATGAATACTTAGATAAGGAGTTGAGAAAAGAGCCCAAGAAAGAGTAGCCAAGTTCCAATGCCATTACTCCTTCACATTCCTTTTTTAAAATGGAAGTAAATGTGGATATCAAACCATACCAAGGTGAGATTGATGTAGTGAAGTTGAAACATTAGTTGTAATAGTTAAAGGTTTATTTCAATGTCTACCATATAGAAGAAGAATAGAAGATTTCGTTTGTCATACCAAAATTAGTGAGGCATGCATAACTTTAAGGGAAAGTGACATAAAGACGCTCATGATCCACTAGTAACTAAGTGGGAGGATTTCAAACCCTCATTATGTCCTAGTTATACCCTATTAAGTATGTAGAGGACCAATGGATCCACTCGTATTACTTTAAGATTCCAGGAAAAGGCTAGGGTAGAGTGTGCAAAATGTGAAAATTTGGTGGACCCAAATTTCTATTGCAACAATTGATTAAGTTTTTTCTATTTGTTAAATCACTGAAAAAATTATTTACTGCATCCTACAACAAATACCGAAACTAATACACTGCAATCTTCACCAATTAAATTAAATGCGGAAACAAGAAACTAAGCAAGAAAGAAATACACAACACATGACACTGTTATTTTTGGACAAATGTCCTCTGAAAAACCCAATGCGGGAAAACCGATGCAACAACTGAGGGTTTGTATTATTATGCAGTAGTTTTTGAATACAATCTTGGATGCTTTACTGGTTATCCGATACAAAGAATATCACTGACAGAGAGATAAGTGAGATATACCTAACATTATCACTAGTGATCCAACACTGATCCAACCATTGAATGGCTAGCCCTTAGTTGTCTCTGCGCAATCACTTTGCTACTATGCGTCATAGCTTCTGGGGCTTGCGTCACTCCTTCTGGTTGATTGTTTTTCTTCTGGAACTTTGACTTCTGCCCTCTCAGTCTCACACCTCGGCTTTTGACTCTAGAACTCGACGCTCCAACAAATTTCGGATCTCCTCTTAGGCTTTGTGTTGCCTCTGCGTGGCTTTACGCTGCCCAACGTGGCCTCTGTGCTGCCTCTTCTGGATCTCTCTCTGCCTCCTCTGCAATGTATTCCCGGATCAGGGACCCTTCCTCCAAAAACTATCCCTGCCCCTCATTGCAAGAAATCACTTTGATCTCTCTCCGACAACACTTGCATTGTTCTCTTATGAAATTCGATAGATGATCTCTCACTCGATGTGTTTTCCAAATGCCCATCGAAGTCCTTATAATCCTCCTGTTGAGTAATGAACGACCTAGATTAGATTCTAATCAATGGCTCAGATCATTTGGACTCAATCTTTGTCTTCTTCTAGAAGTTTCACCCCCAATTTGATTAATACCCTTTAATTATTTTAATTTCCTAAGTTTAGACTTAGGCACCCATTAAAAATAATTAATTATTTTAATAAAATTGTCTCCGGGTGGAATTTCCCAAAATGATTTCTAGGTATTGTGGAATACATGTGTCTTAGCCTCATTGCAAATTTTGAGGCTTAGAGCACATCCGATGCTACCAGAAATCAACACTCCCTCTTAGCGAGAAATTTGCTCTAGTAATGCAACCTGCTGAAGCATCACCCTTCTTTGTAACATTTCCCTCTACGTTGTTGATGTTTGACATCACTGACCACCAACTACTATTCAAATGTTGCATCTGTACTACTGTTGGCCCTGCCACTGCAAACACTGCATCTGTACTGCAACCCTCGTAAATTCTGCGTCTGTGATGATGCTGGCCCTGCCATTGCCAGCACTGCAACCTTCTCTAACTGTTGCTGCGATTGCATAAACAATGGAAAAGCATCCAAAATTATTGAACAAGTGTTCAACATGATGCATCTGTGGCCGGAGTTCTGGCTACCGCTAGTCTTTGCACTAACCCTCTGAAGCCTCTGTGTGGCTGTTGACTCTGCACTGTGCCAACTACATTGTTTCCAACTCTGCTCTGTGTTGCTTAGTTTGTGGTGCACCTAGCTACTGCAACTATCACTCCGACACTCCTTTGCACCAACTGACACTAGTCCATCATGCTACTTCTGATCTGGGCTCCCGTAGCAAGGTTTTGATCCAAGAGGTGGACTCCTCAAGGATCCTACACATCTGTAGTTCTTTCGAACTGCAATATTAGATCACCCCACCTTTCCCATGGAGGTGTCTGGGCAACCATGGCAAACTCCTCCTCGATCTTTGCAGATGTAACTTTCAGATCATGCTTCTCATCCTTGTCCTTCTTCTTGAGAGGACACTGCGTAGCGTAGTGACCAAGTTCACCACATCGGAAGCACTTGATCTTCAAGACATCCTTCTTCTTTCTTTGCTGCTCCTACTGCCCCCTTGATGCAAGGGTTGCATTCTCATCCTCCACCTTTGGTTCCGTCCTACTACCGCTGTTGCTATCAAGTTTTCACTTGACTAAGTCTCTCCTCATCTCTTCTTGCTGAAGAGCGGCCTACATTCCTTCCTGATCCGACAATCTCTCTTTGCTCGGACAAACACTTGCCATTCTTCTGAGACTGAATTCAGGGCCAGCCTCCCCATCTTGGTAGGCTGAGGTGTTGACCCCACAACTGCCAAAGAGTCTCGGATTTCTTGATGCTTTGTTATGAACGAATTAATGCGTTCCCCCATCTGCATCTACATGGATCTCATCTTCTGCTCCAAGTACATCTTCTGCCACTCAGAAGATCCTTTGTACAACATAGCCAATGCTTCCCACATCTACCGTGCAGTATCATTGCTGACAATGTGACATAGTACGTGATCTCTCACTCCGTTGAGGATCAATCGCTTGGCCTTTGCCATCTCAGCCCTGTACTTCTTGAGCGGATTTGGATTCGCGGGTACAACTACCACACTGTCGACATAAGTTTTGAGATCATGCTCATCCAGAAGACATGAGATCCTTGCCTTCCAGATCACATAGTTGGATGCACCATCCAACTGATCCTGATCTCTTATTAACCCACTAGCTGCCATCTCTGCTAACGAAATGTCGAACTGCCTCCTCTCTCCTCTACGCAACACTAGGCTAGCCTACGCACTACCTATTGGAGTTAGTAGATTTGCTCCTCTGCTGCTGCTCAGCAATAGAGAAATCGAATTCCCTGGCTAGGAATTCTCTAAGGAAGAAATTCCGTCAACAATGTCTCCTTCTTCCTTTTGACACTTTTTTGCCCCAGCAACTGCTGCAAAAACTGCATCTCACCAGAAAAATGCTCTATGCTGATGCTTCTTCGCTGCTCCCTCTGACACTGGTAAACTTCGATCTGGAAATCTTTCATTCTTTCGACTCACTTAGAGAGAGATTTTCCCACAAATTTTTTTCCCTCCTAGCCTGGATTGCGCAATCCCTCTGGGGATTCGATTTGCTACCTACGCAACACTTCGACTCTGCTCTCTTGTTTCACTTGCGCTCTGATACCATGTGAAAATTTGGAGGACCCAAATTTCTACTACATCATGTGATTAAGTTTATTCTATTTGTTAAATCACCGAACAAATTATTCACTGCATCCTACAACAAACACTGAAACTAATACACTGCAGCCCTCATCAATTAAATTAAATGTGAAAACAAGAAACTGAGCAAGAAAGAAATACACAACACACACACCGTTATTTTTGGACAAATGCCCCCGGAAAAACCCAATGCAGGAAAATGGGTGCAACAACTAAAGGTTTGTATTATTATGCAATAGTTTATTAATACAATCTTTGGATGCCATATTGGCTATTTGATACAAAGAATTTGACTGATAGAGAGATGAGTGAGATATACCTTCCACTATCACTGGCGATCCAATAATGATCCAACCACTTAATGGCTAGCCCTTAGCTGTCTCTAAGTAGTTTCTACGCAATCATTGCACTGCTTTGCGTCACAGCGTCTGGGGCCCGTGTCACTCCTTCTGGCTGATCGATTTGCTTCTGGAACTTCGACTTTTGCCCTCCCGGTCTCCCACCCCGGTTTTTGGCTCTAGAACTCGACTCTTCGGAAAATTTCAGATCTCCTCTTAGGCTCTGCACTACCTCTGCGTGGCTCTACCCTGCCCATCGTGGCCTATGTGCTTCCTCCTCTGCAATGTATTCTTGGATCAGGAACCCTTCCTCCGGAAACTATCCCCGCCCCTCACTGCAAGAAGTCACTTCGATCTCTCTCCGGCAACTGCTGCGTTGCTCTCTTAAGAAATTTGATCTGATCTCTCACTTGATGTGTTTTCCAAATGTCCATCGAAGTCATTCTTATAATCCTCCAATTGACTAATCAATAGCTTAGATTAGATTCTAATCAATGGCTCAGATCATTTGGACTCTATCTCCGTCGTCTTCTAGAAGTTTCACCCTCAGTTTGATTAATACCCTTTAATTATTTTAATTTCCTAAGTTTAGACTTAAGCACCCATTAAAAATAATTAATTATTTTAATAAAACTGTCTTCGGGTGGAATTTTCTAAAGTGATTTTTGGGTATTGTGGAATACACGTGTCCTAGCCTTCCTGCAAACTTTTGAGGCTTAGAGCACATACGATGCTACCATAAATCAACACAAAAGTACACCACCAAATTTAGAAAGATGGCTACCTAGATGTATTTCTCCAATATTTGGGGGGTTTACATAGTAACTTGTGAAAGTAAGTGATGCCCTTCAAACCTATAGAACATTAATGAGGCATGTGTGCAAGCACAATATCTGAATATTATAGGCCACATAAAGCGACATCCAAGTGGTTCCAAACAGAAAGAGCACTAAGGCACTTCTAATTAAGGAAATAAGAAGTGGAGAGAGAAAAACAAGAAGAAAATAGCCATTGCAATTAGTGTAAGGATCTGAGTAACCATTATAACTATTGCAATATTGATGGTCACATGAAAGAAATGTGTTGGAAACTACATCCTGAGTTGAACCCAAAGAATCATAGGAAGGACGTTGAAAAGAAGAACCTTATAGCCACAAATTTAAGCAATCAGGTAGAGTAGCTCAAATATAAATGAGTAGATTTCTTGCACTTTAGTGCATAAGGAGGTGAATTTGAGTAGCTTTTATCAAAAGGAAGAGAAGGAGATGACAAAACTCTTCCATATCAAGATCCAAGTCAAGAAGACCAAGTTAGATGCTCTATTCGATTCTAATTTGCAGGGTAATGTCATAACACTCGATTTAGTCAACAATCTTGGATTGGAGGTTCATGCTCATTTAAGCCCATACACATTTGGGTGAGTGAACAAGGAAACAAAAATCAAGGCCATGAAACATGTAAGGTCAAATTTGTTTAAGTGCTGAGTTTATTGATGAAGTGGAGTTAGACGTAATACCCCTTGATGTTAAAAAGTGTAGCTCGGATGAGTGTCTTTGCATAGGTTGTGTGTCCAGGCATGCATAAGACAACTTAGTAATTACTTATTGCAATAATTTTAATTATTCTTAAGTTTTACGTAGGAAAAGGTACATTGATTTAATTAATTATTGTAAACTTAGGCTAAATATTGACTCATGGTATTATGCTGACCCATGCTATTTGGCCTTAAAAGAATTATAAATTGCAGGAATGAGTGGGTGAAGGCCATTGTTTTATGGTAAATTCTCTTATGCAGATAGAAGTGAATCCCTTAGATCTAGTCGCTGATCTAAAAACAACATAAACCAAAAAGTACAATGTTTTCCTTAGAGAAATCAATAAATGGAGGAAAGGCCTACCTGAAGTCCAACACTAGCCTTTCTCTTCTCTTGGCTGGTTAAGTTTAGGTCCAACTCCAATTACTATAAATGGAACTTGCAAGGCAATTACACCAAACAAGAGAACTATAAGATATCCATAACATAAACTAATATCTCTATTCAATGATCAAGTGGGCATTGAATGCATATGCATCAAATAGACACAGAGCATAGGAAAAAAAAGCTTCTTGTATTAATGAAATGTACGAGAATATTACAACCCTTTTTGTAGTTCTTGATAATGTGGAAATCTCCCACCAAACTTGTCATTCCTTAGCCACAATGAAAACCTTCAATCACAACTCAAGGATGGTAATGGATCCATAGGTAAAAGCAACAACATTAGGGCATAACTAAGAGTCTCCAAAAGCCAACCCAAACTCTATGGGAGGCAGTGAATTTATAGGGTAAAAGTGGCAGTTTAGGATTTACCAATCTAGGTTTGATATCCACATATGAAGGAGGATAAGCTCTAAGGATAAGAAATAAGATCTCTAGAGTAGGAATTCGAGATCTCTATCAATGGTGAATGGTTAAAACCACCTTAGAATTTTATGGAAGAAGAAGTTTCATAAATATTTTTATTTTTCCCAAAATTCTAGAACCATCGCACTTGTAAAGGAGAGAAACATGCGTTGGTCAATGTAGGTGCTCAATTATGCAACATGCGACCATTGCAGGTTGACTGAAGGGAAAGATGTGCTAGGGCTCAAAACCTAGTTTTTGAGCTGATTGACCCAAAAACTCAAACTTGCTGGACAGACAATGCTTAGGGATTTGCAAAGCGATAATTACAAAATGTTAATGATGTTGATTGATCCGGGTTTTTAGGTCATTTGATTGGATGTGACAAAATGACCTGTAACATATTTCCCCCTAAAGTACAAAGTCATAAGCAATCGCTGAGGACTGAAGTACTTTACCTTGTGACAAGTCCAGATCAAGAATATATTGGTCGAGATCATCATCTGTTATAATACATATTATCATCATGATATCATTCTTGAGGGAGGCATACCCATACTCAACATATAGGTCAATATACATGTACAATGATCAAAGAAGTCTTGTCCACTGATGACAAAGTGTGGACCTATGTTGGGATGACTATCTGAATGATCATAACCATCATACTTTGTAATCTTGTATGAATCATGAAATCACAGCCCAGATGGATGGAACTAGATCCAGGGTCTTCTACTTCGCCAATTGATAATACGAGTCTAGCCATGTGAATAAATGAGCTAGAGTCGAACATGGTAGACACCATCTGATTATTATCCAATGATGTAAGTAGTTAACATGTACAAGAGGAACCATCAATAATGATAATGGCCCTCAAGGTACTGTAGTATAATCTATGTGGTGTGAATGAATGAGCTGAAGTCGAACACCACACAAAATCTCTTGGTTGAAGGCCAATGATGAGAACTTGTCCTCGAAAGCGAGGAAACTTGCCATTGAGGTATATAAACTCCAAGTTACCGAAAGGAGTTTCTAAGTCAACTTCTTGGATAATGATCTGATGTCGACAGGAAGTGACCAGTCGCAGGAGGGCTTTGATGTATCCCTCATCATTGACACAAAACATATATCAAAATTTTGAAACAAAATATAGTGATGTAGAGTTGGTTCAGGAGAAGCATACATGAAATAAGGCTTAAGGTATTTTAGCGGATGTCAGCTGAGGGTGGACTTTCTCTTGAACATATTGGGGACACTGAATGGAGTTGGCATCACTGACTCAAAGACCCATGATGAAGGTGTGATTAGTAGTGAGACAAGCATATTTCCCAACTCAAAGCAGTCACAGAGATAAAGTGAAAGAGTGTCATGTTTAAGAGCGATTTGTTGCTATTAATAGGTAAAAATGCCCTGTTTTCCTAATTTCCCAACCATTTTTGGCCAGTGCCTCTTTATTTTTGACAAACTTGAGGAGGATAACGTATGCTTGATATATAAGTTGATCCTTTGAATGAATCCTTTTGAGTATTTTTAACGAACCCTAAGAAGCAGTGGTTAGGCCTCGTCATGTTCGACGAGTCCAATGCTATTAATAGTTTTATGAGTCCAACAAATGTATAACTCGACTTCCTTTTAATGTTTAGAGAGTTTGAAAAAGAGGCGAAAAAGAAAACTCCAAGTGTTCCTTTTTGTAAATTTAGTCTCGAGTCCGAAAAAGCACAAAATGATACTCAGGAGAACTTTTTAGTCATGTTTGACTAAAGTATTCATTTTTCGTTAATAGTCATCCCAGTCCGGAAAATGGTTAAACTTATACTAGGCAGATGTCTTTTCATTTACTTTAATGAGTTTGAAAGGACAAGTGCTCGACGATTTTTATAATATTTTGGGGGTCTAAAAAGAGATGAAAAATGACTCAAGAGGGTTCTTTTTTCGTAGGTTTACAAAGCCCCAAAAAATGATAAAAATGTGCTCTTTCATCAAATGACCTATATTCAACTTAAATTTTTCATTACATCATTTAATTGGCAGCTCTTAACCTGCTTAGAACACCACAAAAAGATTAAAAATATATGACATATGGTAGATATTAGATCAAAATGTTAAAAATATATTAAAATAATAATTAATTGACCATAAATAGTGAAAAGTAAAAACATTTCTTTACCATTTTTATTTTTACCTCTTGCGAGTGAGCTCTGAGTGCATTTTACCCCCAAACTTTAGCATGTGATTGTAGCCAATCCGGTGGACCATTTTCAATGTCATTAATTCTAGGTAAAAGA
>APFE031725072.1:0-15266 GCA_000404065.3 Pinus taeda
TAAAAAGGCTATGCTGGTGAGCACACTATAGGATCGTGCATTAACGTGGTATTTCAAGCATTATAATGACCACCTGAATGCAAGAATGGCAGAGATCCAGACCGCGTTAAACACAAATTTTAGCAGGCCAAATTCGGAGATGCAATCAATCATCCAGTTTAAAGAGATCGCAATTCTCTCGACCAAGACCCACTGGGATCTAGACCAAAGGCTAAAGAAAATGATCTATGAAGCCAATATGACGTTAACGGATGCACAGCATCGTGCATGGTTTGTGGCCTCAATTACACCACACTTAAGGATGATGCTATCATAGCAAAAGCTTTCCACCCAGGCCGAAGAATTGTAGATGGCAATGAGGTTGCATGACCCCTATATAACACCCTGGATTGGGAATCCAACAGATCCACGCGTAGCTGCAGAATTTGTGTCTAGAAATGCAGAGTTTGAAACAGGATAGGGCACCTCGCCAGAGGCGCACGAGGAGGTATGGTGCATAAAATGTAAAGGCCAGAGCCATTCCAAAGATCAGTGTCGAGTGTTTGTGAACTACTTAGCAGAAGGAGGGAAAATGCCACTAAGACTGGAGGCACAGGTGGAGCCGAGCATGGCATCTGCATTATGGTGTGCAATCTACTAGATATGAGGAAAACATACCACAGATAATTGTCATTTGTTATAGAAGTATACTCAGACGTACCAACAGTTGCTTTGTAGTTTATGTAGGTTGGTAGGCCATGACGAACGCACCTGCTGAAGCTATGAACTAATGATGGATCAAACTCCTACCTACAGGGTGCAGGCCGAAACACAAACCGTTGACCCAATTGCAGGGATGGTGCACGCTGGGTTTCTGGGGTGCAGTCAAGGTTGAGGTGGAATGGGACTAGGAAGGGGTCACAGACAAATAATTTGTTACAATTGCAGACGGCCAGGGCATTATGCCTACGATTGTATGAATCTGACTAGGATATCGTGTTGGTACTATAGTTATTTTGATCATGAGGTAGAAGATTTCCCTCTGTTGATAGCGAAGATGCACGAAAAGGGGGTACTCTAGCCCCCTTTGACCCAAAATTTTGCAAATGATGAGGTTTGAAGTGCGCGAAGAAGACCCAAATGTAAACATGATGCTCAAGAGTGGTATGACAACACGAGATTATAAAGGGAAGTAGCCAAAAGAAAGTGCATGGGTTCGCAAGGCTCCTACAAAGGAACACGAGTTTGATTTAGAACACGTGAAGGAGACATTCATTCAAGCTAGGAAGAACTTCATGGAGGCATCCACTTCAGGTAGTAAGGATCAACAAGAACGAGGGATGGATCCTTCCATGCTCACTACCTTTCTGGAGACATGCATGAAACTGTTGCATGATAACAAGGTAGTCAAAGGACTACAGGAACTTATCACTAAGTTCGCAGAGTCAGGAGAACCCCCTGTGGTCTAAAAACTATGAACCATGCATTGTTCTCAGGAAGGGAGATGAGGTTGACTGCGCAAATAGGTGAGTACGAAATGGATCAAGTAACCCTAGACCTGGGTTCCAATGCAAATGTACTACCAAAGAAAACATGGGAATTCATGGGTAGACCCGCATTACAGTGGTCCCCTATTAGGTTATAGATGGCGAACCAACACAAGATTTTTCCCATGGGAAGATTGCAAGTGGTGACAGTCAATATTGAAGGTGCAAGTGTGCAGGCAGATTTTGAAGTGATAGAGATTGTCGATGACAACAATTCATATCCCATGCTACTAGGGAAAGACTGGGCTACCAATATGAACAGAGTCATAAATATGAAGAAGTGCAAAATGATCTTTGAGAAAAAGTCACTACGCGTAGTAGTACCACTAGATCCAGCCGAAGGAGCATGATACACTGAACCAGTTCGTGACGATGATAGTGATAATGATATCGACTATATCTACAAGATCACTACACAAGCAGAGGATTGGGTGAATCCAAAAGTAGATGGAAGGATATCATGGGAGCGCGAAAGCTCCTGCACTTCATATTCAGACGAAGAGATAGAGCGATGGTAGAATCGTCTACATGAAGTAACAACGGTTAACTACAATATGATAGTTAGATCACTCTGTTGTGTAACAATAGAGGCAAGGGAGGTGCCGACATATGATGGATTGTCCGCAGTGGATGAATTTTTGACCAAATTCGAAAGTGCAATACCAAAACAGTAGTGGTTCAATGAGTTGAAGTGGGCACTATGCACAACACCCCCACGATGGTGGGGTACGCATCAAGGAACTTTTGGAGACTGGTGCGAATGCAGAAGGATGATGCACCTATGTTTTGGAAAACCCCAGCTTCGAATGAAAACTGATCAAATGGAGCAGAATGACGTGTGTGCCTACCTTTCCTGATGGGTACATACATATGTTGTATAGTCCACATAAGCGCACACCAACCATAGCCTAGAGAATCGGAACAAACCATAGAAGTAGGAAAGGTGACGCGCATTACCAATTCTCCATGACAAAGCATTCCATAGGGTGCATGGAGTATTGAACGAGGATTACTAGGCAAGGCGAACTAACTAGGACCTGTGTCTGCCAGGGGTTCGGTCGCCCTATAGGACTATGTGCAAAAACCTAAGTGCAGAAATGATTCCAAAGGTGCGAAATGGAGTGGAACTTGAGATTTCTGAAGGGAATACTAAAAGGGATCCACACGTAATAGCACCTGCAGTTGTTACAGTGCATGAAAACCAGGATGAAGGAATCACGCAACTACGCAAGAATGACCATGAAATGATTCAGGAAGCCATTCAAAGAGGGAACCTTAGGCTTCGTGAACTTGAAGAAGATCAGATATGATTGAGGAAGAAAAGCATGTTGATGGGCGCTGAGATCAAAAGACTAGAAAATGAGGTCGCGCAAGCATGTCTCATTCATAAAACAAGGATGACAAGGTGAGATACGGATGATCATACCACTGTGTTAGACATTTGTCGCCAAGAATTTATGACTCTGCTACCATGGCTGAGACCACACCTTACCAAACACAGTAATAAGGGGAGAGCACCACACAAGGTAGAACGCATTGCGCCGATAGTTGCGAGGGAAATTAAGAAGTGTCCACAGACTAGACTGGAAGGCAAATTGGAGTCTCGCACAGATGATGCAACCACCTAACTAGTTGTAGGGAGCACAGTCTCAGTGCTCCAGATAGTTGAAAGAGAGTGTGGGACTCTAAAAGTGTCTATTTTAGAACTCTGTGGTGAGGGAGGTGCATGCGAAATCAACATGGTACAAGGTTCGCGCCCAAGCACGGGGGGCTGCACTGCTACATAGGTCAACTGGGAAGTAACCGTTGATGTCACTATTCGTGACGAGATGTCCAAATTAAGGCAAAAGGGTGCGGGCGTCAGAGAATTAAGACACGAATTATGGGCTAGATTTGGGACGATTTGCTGCCAAGAATGGATTAATGACTCAGAATTGGGGGTAATGGTCGAATTCAAATTCAAAAGACGCTATAAAACTCCAAGTACTAACCACGAGACAACACTTGGTTATTTGGGATTTGAGCAGTTGCAGAATATTGAGCGCTGAGCAATCTTACCATCTTTAAGTACCCAACCAAATATAACATGTGCAACCACGATGACTGCTACTAAGCCAGGGACAAAATTTGCGAAAGATACTGCTAAGGAGCCCGGAGATGCGGTGGATGCACTAGAAGTTCCAAAATCCCCACGGACGCCATGATCGAAGAAAGATAAACAAACTATGGGACCAGTTTGCGTGTCCCCAAGAAACCCGTGGTTTGGCAAGATATCAATCAAGACCATCACCATTGAATCAGACGAAGAGGAGGATTTATAGGCTCTAATTGATCAAATAGAGGTGTAAGACAATGTGGAGGAGGGCATCCCACCAATTCCTTCCGCAACGAAGTTACCCACATACATCCCTCTATGGAAAGGGAAAGTTAGGGCATCCAAATACTTGGAGGCCATGAAGAGTGCACTCCAGACCCCACTCCTCCCTAACAAAATTACTTTTGAAGGTTCGCTCCTAGGCCAAGTGCCTACACTGAAATTTGAAGATTGGGACCTCGTGGAAAGCAAGAAGTTCCAATACCTAGCGATAGAGAGCTTGATGAAGAAAAATTCATAGGAGCATGTAACCATGGTAGAGACACGAAAATGGTTGCGCGATGTGGAGAAGGCCAAGTTACTTCATCTACGATGGATACCCCACTTTCACCGCGCGCCCATCACCATTTTCATCATCAGGCAGTTGTTGTGTCTGGTGCACGATGGGTATCTGTGGCTAGAGGAGCCTATTCCCATCACAAAGGAGCTTATTCTTTGAATTTCTCGACTTCCCTGTAAGGGAATGTACCCCGTGATGATGGCAGACAAAAGTAGTGACTTGGCTCTCGTAGAAGCCATGAAAACTGAATACAAGCTGGAAAAGAAGAAGCGAGGCTATGCAATTGTGAGTATTAAGGACAAAGGTGTGTATGTAGCCACCCAGATCCTGGCCAGAAAATTAATGAGGAACTATCGTGCCGATGAATTACTAGCACCTGTGGTTGCACTGGCTGAACAGTGCATGGAGCGGGTCCAGTTCAACTGGGCGAAGTTCCGCTGTGAAGAACTTTTGACAAGTTATAAGGAGGCCCAAGAGTAGGGTAAGACCTTCCACTGTGTGTGGTTTCTCTTATCCATATTTTTGATAGCAAGTGAACTACCGGAAGATAGCCAGTTCTCAGATATCAACCAGGACATACCTGAGGTCGCAAAGTATGCTCTGCTCTGGGCAACTAAGGATGAAAAATGGATTCATGCCACCAAATTTTTTTGGCTGTTGATGGAGGTGAGCATCCAGATCTGCATCAATAGAAGGCCATAGTTGTCTCCCATAGTGTACACTACTTTGTAGAACTTTGTAGAGTTTAAAACGGACATGCACAACATTTATGTCTGGGTGTGGAAGGATCTGGCAAAGGCATGGACGAAGCTCCCATTCATTGCTACTGACGAAGCCATCTTCAGGGCATTGGAAACATGGCATCTAGAGTGGCGTGCCCCAAAGTTGGCAAGAATAGAAAGGGACGCAACTTAGCAAAGGAAGAAGGACACCAAGTTGTGCATCACACAGCTGGTTGAAAAGAGGTGCCAAGAAAAAGCAGCAGCAGAGGCAACCACATAGTAGAAGCCAGCTAATGAAGCAGCAACAACACAAATAGTAGAAACAACATTCGTGCCAACAGAATCGGTCGAGGAGAGCCATGACCTATCCATAGGGCAGGCGCTGAGGACATAGAACTAGTCGAAAAGTGCGGAGACCTAGAAACCACCTCGCAATAGTTGAAACGACCATGCATCTCTAAGAAACCGATCCCCAGGAAGAAGGTTAAGGCGTCGAAGACATCTATTGACCCAAACACACTTACAAAAGGTGATATTTTTGACATCGGCGAAACGGTTCACGATGTCACTAAGGATGCGCTCCAAGAGGTGATGATGGAGCATAACACTGTGTTGTGGGTGCTAAGCACGCAGCTATAGGAACTATAGGTGAAGACCCCACAAACAGGAACGATGGCCCCGTATGTCGTAGCAGGTACATCAGAGGCGAAACAAATGTTGAGCGCCTAAATGACCAACACTTTTGTTTTTCCTGAGGGCATGTTAGCAGCAATGAATGAAGTTGATCAAGCTGTGGTGGCAAGGAATAAGGGACTAGGCTTAAACTTGGTTGCCATTCCACGAGAAAACATGTACCAGTTACAGGATGGGATCACAGCCGAGCTCCGTGCTAGAGAAGGCCACACGCTATAGGTATTTAGCGAACAAAAGATCAATATGGAATAGCTTAGTCGACAGCGTGATGAACTGGTTGCAAAGACTCAATGACTGGAGTAGGAAATAGATAATGCTTATCGAAACATCTGAAAATTGGTCATCTCGATAGATCTACCAGTAGTGGAGCAGATCCACTGATTGGCAACTGGATTTCATGATACAAAGGAGGAATCAACGAGGGTACAGCTGGACCTCAACCTTTAGATTTCTAAGCTATGATTAAAGGCGTAGTCCTGTGCACCCGTGGAAGTTAAGGAATAGTGTGTTGGCACTATTAAAAAGGGTTGGAAGAAATAGGACAAGCAGTACAGAACTGCACTACTATGTTGGAGGAATCCTTAACAATCCTCACTTCATTACAAGAGGACCCCTACATATAGTGCTTGGAAACGGAGGCGTGGAAGCTTCAAGTTTTGTATGGCAGTGTGCATGGAACGGTGCCGAAAGTTATCTTGACCTAGCGGCTTGCGAAGCTATAATAGGCAAAGGTATTGAAGGAACAAGTAGATGTTGCACAGCAGAAAAAGGCAATCCTTAAAGCACGTGTCCAGCCTTGGATTGATAAGGCCTTTCTCATCACTGCAAAAATTGAAGGAAAGCTCGCACAAATGAAGGCGATGCATGCTTTAAGATAGGGATTTTCCCCCAACAGTGAGACTTCACTTGAAAGAATGGAGTAGATCCAAGAGACTGCAGATCAATGCGCCATGGATCTCCAAGAAGCGAAGGACCAGTTGGAGGGGCTCTGTGCTAAGATCACTGCACTAGCAGAGTGACTCAGGATGAGTCACGCTGATTGTGTTGGGGGCCTGTTGGGTAAGGAATCCTCCCATAGCAGGTTTTTGGGGCTCAAAGCCCATGTTTTGGTCAAATTTGTTGTAAAACTTCATGAATTACAAGCGCAGAGCACAAAGTGTACAATTGAGTCATAGGGTTGTCCGCCCTCAGCGTTGTATTGTAAAATAGTGTACAGTCAGCCTACCCACAGTCCGTGGACCATGGGATTGTATAAATAGAGCGAGGCTCTAAGTTGTAAAGTTAGTTAAGAAGGGATGAATAGATGAATAGCGAAGGAATGGTTTTAGCTTGGAATAGAGATCTAACTGTCTTGGGTTGTAGTATTAGGAAGAGGCTCTGCAGCTCAGTGTGCAAAGGCCTAGTGGAGTCTGCAGTTGAGTGCGCGGACCCCTGCAACTGAGTGCATAGGGCAGTGTCGAGTTTGTAAGCAAGATTGAAGATTAATAAAAGAGAAGTTGATTCATATTCTGTGTATTTGATGTGCATTATCTCTTTATGGTTGTATTCGTCTATGTATTGCATGCACTATTATGATTGATGAATATGATGTAATAATCATAAATCTGACACACACAAGTTAAGTAATCAGTTAATTATCAAGGATCTTGGCTATTATACAGGTTGTGCCCCGAGTAGGGCTACGCAAAAGCTGCACCATAGGATGCCAAGAGATCACAAGTGAGTATAGCAACAAGTCAGATTGTGGACCTCCAAAAGCCCATCAGAGATCCCTAGGGTCTGGAAACTTGGTTCTAGCACCCTCCCATACTACTTCGGGTGAGACCTCATTCCATGCTCCATGGAATGTCGCCGAAAGGGCTAGTATTACTGGGATTTGCTTATCTAAATCGCCTTTAAACCTGGGTCAGGCCCCACTAAGGCAACAATAAACCTGAGTACTTGGGTGCTAATGATCTTCTTGTGAAGTGGCGATTTACTTGAGATTGAAATATGATTATGCAATTTAATGCAATGTGTCTATAGTTATGACATGTGAAAGATTCAACATCATTGGCCAGAGGAGAGAATTGACTAATATTTCTATTATTGGGAAAAAATGATTTCCTTTGAAAATTCATTTTCCTTGGATGTTGATCTGGTTGACTTATTATCTCTTTATCCTTCAAGTTCCTTACATGAGCCTAGGAACTTAGATTCTCCTTTTATAGTTTCAAGAAAACCAAGACTAGATTTAATGGAAGGAGACCTTTGAATACTAAGAATGTTATCCAAAATCTTAGTACTATCTTCAAATCTCAAATGTTTATCCTTTTCTTCTAGTTTGATTTTTAGAATGTTTACCTCAACCTCTAGTCTTTGCTATTTTTCTTCCTTTTCTAGATATGGATTCCTCATTCCTTCTTCAACCTTTCTTCCTTCTTCCACTTGCTCCCTTAATTTGATAATATCTTCCTTCAGCTCATTCTCTTGTTCTTCAAATACTTGAAGTATCTCTTCATTTCTCTTGTTTGATTTTTCAAGATCAGATTTTAGAGAGATGATTTCTACTTCTAGACCTGCACAATAATTGGTTCTTTCTCAAAGTTCTTTAATTACTACATCAATTTTTGTTTCCTCCTATAGCTTAGATTTTTTCTTTCTAAGTTCATCCTCCAATCTTTGACACTGATCTTCCTTTTCTTTATACTGCTTTTTCATTCCTTCTCCATTTTTATTTCCTTGTTTCATCTGGGTTTTTAATGTGATGATATATTATTTGTAGGCACTCTCCTTTACATCAAACTATTTAAGTAACTTTTGTTGTTATCCATTTTCAGATGTAAGGCTTTTAATTTCTTCTTCTAGGGTCATTAGTCTTGAATATATTTTTTCTGCAAAATGATTACTTTCACTTTTACCCATAAGACAAAATTCAGAGTATTCACTATGATCTTCATTATCATCATAATTATAAAACCAAGGAAATAGACCACAATTAGAATAAAAACCAATACCTGATAATTCATTGTTACTATCTTCTTCATTCTTGATCAATAGAAAGAGGGGTGTCCCAAAGTTGATATTTGCTGACATCTATTATTGCGTCTAATATATCACTTTCACTTCCATAATTTTCTTGATTTTTCTTCTTCCTTTGAGTTGCCTTATTCTTTTGCTTCTTTCCTATTGTCCTTGATCCACTCTCAAGAGGCTGAGCTTCTGTTGGAGCGACCTTTTCTGATACCAATTGTTGGGAAAGATACGGGGGGTGAATCGGTATTTTAATTCACTTTAAACTTTTCATTCATATTCTAATTTCTATATGCTATTGTCATTTATGCAACCAGTGTATGTACGCAACCCTCCTTCACAGAAACCACGTATACTTTCTCAAAGTTTACCTTTATCATCTGTACGTCTTTGAACTGTTATTTCTTTGTTTAGAACATTGGTAGCATTGTGTACTAAACTACATGAGATCATGTTATCAAAATGTTGACATCAAGTACATCTTCATCAATTAGGTTTCCATTAAGGACAACACATTAGTCATAATGCCAACAATCTTCCCCTTTGGACTTGATGGAAATCGCTTTGGCGTTTGGACACCACCTACAAATACACCTGCAAACACCTAGTCTTCAAACATAGTAAGATTCTTTGCAATCATTCTTTTCCAAACTCCAATCTTCTCTCCCCTTTTGATATCAAGGGAAAAGGGTTGAACAAAGCTAAATGAAGTCCTTCCTTTGTAGTGTTGATTGTTGTAGGTTTGATTTCCTAAATATAAAATATGAAATATGTATATTCACCATATTCCCGATGAGCCTATGCTGGACCTTCTAAATATATATAACAGAATTATAGGGATTTATGACTCAACCAAATATGACCTTTCCTATCACCAATGGCTCATGATCACATTAATCACCCAACACAATGGAAGGTCAGTTGTCTATTGGGACAAGAGTCTAACTCAGTGATCAGCTACTTAACTGCTCAATTAACCTAAAATAGCTAGTGCATGTAGAGAATTTGAGTTCCCCTACTATGGTGGAGATTCCAAAGGCAGTGTAACATTAGTTGTAGATTATTCTTGACTATATAGGTGTTGCATTCAACCAGATGATTAACCTTCAGAATTACACAATCAATTGGAGGAAAACTATTAAATAATATGGGCCTAATTCTTTAAAAAGTACATAAGGAAATACCAGCTGAAGGTGAGGCAGAATTGGACTAAGTCTGGGCCAGAGCTTCTCATTGAGCAGAGAGATAGATTATCCACTTGCGGGTTGCTCTCAAAGCATGAGCAGAGAGATAGATTATTCACTTGCGGGTTGCTCTCAAAGCATGAGCAGAGAGATAGATTATTCACTTGGAGGTTGCTCTCAAAGCATGCAATCAATTATAATAAATATCTATCCATCTGACTAAGTCTGGGTCAGAGCTTCTCATTGAGCAGAGAGATATATTATTCACTTGCAGGTTGTTCTCAAAGCATACAAGCAATTGTAATACATATATATTCATCTTATTAATGCAAGTAGGCTTGAGGTGATTTTATTAGTTTATTTCCCCTCGAAAAAAATACTACTATGCATGTGTGTTATTTCTTATTGCATGTGTGACATTGTTGTTCTAAATTGTGAATTAAATTTCATAGATCAGTAAAGTAGGATTGTCTTTCTTGATTGAGAGTAGGATTGGTTACAATATAACAAATTGAATTATATTATTTTATTACTTTTAACTTTTTGTTGTGTGTAGAGGCTCTCTCGAGGTATGCAAGAGATTATTTTTTGTCTTGGTATGTTAGGTAAAGCATTTTACTTGGTCAAATAAATACAAATAAATAAAAAATAATCAATTGATAAAAATAATTATATATTAATAAATAAAATAACCCTATTAAACATTTTTGCTTGGTGAAAAATAAAATAAAGAAAGCTAAAATTAAACTTGCAGGTCTGTTCGTCCAAGTGATGACCCATGGTATTCATATGGAATATGATACAATCTATTTAAAGGAGGAAATAAAATAATACAATTAATAATTATTTTTACTAACAAAAATAAAAATAACCATACCTTAAACATTTTTGCTTGGTCAAAATTAAAATAAAGAAAATTAAAAATTAAACTTGCTTGTTTGTCCATCCAAGTGATGACCCACGGTATTCATATGCAATATGATACAACCTATTTAAAGGAGGAAATTAAACGAGCATAGATCCATCTTAATGTCCAAAGTTAAGATAGATCTATGCCAACATTTAAATGTTCACACTCATTTACATACACTACAACATGTCACTTGGGCTAGAAATTAGTTTTTTAATTGAGCGCACATGTAAATACTTACACGGATTTACACCACTGCTACATATTGGCCATACCTTTTTTCTTTTAGATTTCATTTTTAAAATGTTGTAAAATTATAAAAAATATTTAAAATACATGATTGAAATGAGTTTTTGGGCATGTGTATTGACAAGTCCTGAAACGACTCTGATTCTACAAGCGCAAAGCTATTAGAAAGTTATAAATCTATAGTAATGGAAGGTTTAATATCATAGTTAAAATGTTAATTATTTGGTTATTATTTTATATTTATGATATTATTTGATAAGATATACAATATTAATAAAAAATTATATGGTTATTATTTATGTTTTGGATTTTGTAAAAAATTAAAATAATTTTTCAGTTATTATTTTTTATTTTTTAAATTTATTTTCTAATATATAAATAAATTCAGTGTCATTGGTTTAAAAAATTCTTAAAAAAGAACTAAACGACAAGAAAAATTATAATCCCAAAAAGCTTTTATAAATAGATTGAATTGCAATTGTAAAAAAAAAATCGATTAATGAAAAGTTTAGATTTTACCAATAAAGTTGAGAAACTTTTCAATATATTTTCCAAATATTTTCAATCAAATCAATATTTACCAGTTGGCTTTACATGATTTGTATGCTCTTGCCTCATCTCATCTGCCTACGACACGTTTGGGTTCCACGTCAGGGGAATCTGTGGATTCAAGTCGAAGAGGAGACAGCACGTCAGGACCGGCCATGTAACTTTAAGTAAATTTTTGTCTTCGTAAAACGAAACGTTTAAAGGCACAACATAAGTGATCTGTCAATGTTTTACATTTCCTCCATTTTCTTAATATCGGGATTTTTTTAAACGAGTGAGATAATTAATTTTCGCCTAGGATAACTAGTTGGAGTTGCTAGTCAGAAAGTTATGGAAATTCTAGTTATATATAAAGAAAATTTGACAAAGATTTTTGTAAATTCAAATTATAGTTGTTAAACTTTAAAATTTTAGGTGTCCTAAAAGTTTTTGATGGTGCTGAATCCATTTCCACCATCAAAAACACGTTTCAAACATTACTTCTACAAGATTTTTTGAAAATATTTTGCTCAAATTCCAGCTAATTTTGGCCATCCAGGCAATTCCTCCGCCCAGACGACTCCATTAATTATATAAATAATTGTAATAATAATTTAAATAAATCAATAATTGAGGAATTAATTTTAAATAATAAATAAATTGAGAAATGGGAGTTTTAATAAGTATCTTAACCCAGTGAACGATAAAAATTTTTTAGTGTTCTGAATACAAAAATGTGATTTCACAATCTCAACTAACAAAATATAGATAAATAAAAAAAAATATTAAATTATATTTTAATTACATTACGAATTTTCCAATTTCATTAATAGCTAATAATCTTACAAATTAAAATAAATTTCATTATTCATTTATACTTAAAAATTATTGAAAAAGACAACGCAACATTTAATTTAACATTTTCCCTTTACTGTTCTATATAATCATTTTTTAAATTGATACTAAATCTTATAATTAAAAAATAAACCAAAATTCCAAAGGAAAATAATCATGGACTTCTTCCTCTCGTATTTAAATAAATTAGTTAACCAAAACTTTAAAACAAATTTCATAATAAATACATATTTAATTTTTTTTTTTTTTTATTTTTTTTTTTTTAATTTAGAAAATAACACCAAAATCCTCTCAGGGCCTTTCCATCATAAATAATTATTTTTGGAAATTTTAATTTTATAATTTAAAATAAATAAAATTTATAAAAAAATCCATAATTAAATTTTATAATTTAAAATGCGTGGGCAAAATTCTCCACGTCAAATATTGGATCACGAAACCCTAAACTCGATAAATATAATTTCTACACATTTTTATTTAAAATTTCAGGAAAAATAACACCGACTCTTCCTCCTTGTTATTTCCGGTTCATAACAGGCATCGAGGGCGCCGCCCATTTAGTGAATTCGAACGCTCCAACGGCAGAAAGAGCAAGTAATGGTGTGCGTTTTTTTTGGGAGCGCAGGGCAAATTAAGTAGTTTCAAGACCGAGATCGGTCCCATTTGAATGTCAATTTCCGTGGCTTCAGTTTGATGTAGAAAATGGGGTGGGGCAGTGGTTTTAATCATAACGATGATGGCCAGGCCAAATATGATGACATCACGATATTGGTCTTAATATGTGTTCTTCTGGTTGTACTCCTCTTTCTGCTGCGCGCTTATGCTAGATGGATTTGGGTACAGTCCAGAATTATCAGAGGGGGGCGATGGAGATCACCTTCTGGGCGTAGTGAGTTTTCTTTTACAGTAGAAGAACCAGAGGAGCTGCTGAACGTGGGGCTGGACCCTGCAATATTAGAGACTCTACCTATGTTTTTGTATAGATCTCAGAGTTTCACAGATCGAGTGGAGTGTGCCGTTTGTCTGTGCGAGTTCGAGGAGAATGAGAAAGGCCGGCTTCTGCCCAATTGCAAGCATCGTTTTCATGTACAGTGTATTGACATGTGGTTTTTTTCGCATTCCACTTGTCCCCTTTGCAGATCCAGCGTTCAGCCCGACGAACCAGTTTTGGAATCTGTTAGATCAGGGCATCATTTTCCGTCTGCAATCCCGGGACTGTTTGAAGTTCAGCCAGACCAACCAATTTTGGAATCTGTAGATTAGGGCATTTACCGGCTACAATCACGGGATCAATTGCTTCGGGAAGCAATAACAATATGAATTCGCTGTAAGGGCGAACTACAGGCTCTGAAGAAGAATTTAATGTGCAGAATCGGAAAAATATATTATGTTGATGTAGGTAGGCAGTGTAGACATCAGATAGATGTTAGCTGGGAGGATGTAGTTTAACAGTTTGGTGGGAGGTTTCGTCTCTACATGTTTCTTGATCTAATTCTGAACCAGAATATCTATATGTTTCTTAATCTAATTCCGAACAGAACTATGTACACCTGAGAACCCAAAGCAATTTCTTGAATTGAAAAAAAAGTCAAATAGATGTTGCCGATGGTACACCGTACAATCTAAATTGTAATGCAACGGTCTTTAACATTTTATAGGCGAATAAAATGAATCACAAAAAAAAAAAAAATCGGCTACGTGGACCTTTTGCCTTTATAGTAATCTGGTTGCCATATTTTATTTCAATGGCCTATGTAGGCAAATCTATACATATATAAATGATTTATTCAAAGTTTCTTGCATCGTGCAATGAAAAAAACGTTATTTTTTTTATTATTAAAGATTTGTTTTCATCAACGAAATTCATTTTGGATTTCTCTGGGGTAATGTTTGGTTTTTCATGAAAAATAGATATCTTCCTTTCAGAAATTGGCTGGTCGATTGTATCTGAACGTATGTCATATCCCTCCATATGAATAAACGAAAATATAATCAAATATTCCACAGTAAAAAAAAAATTTAATTGATTTATTATGTATATGGAATATATTCGTTACCTTAGCCAAGTTTTGACATAAACTTTGGCATTATATATTAATTACAAAACCTATGTTTAATGCGTGTTTAATAACCCGCGTCCTCCCATCTGCAATGTTAGACTATGGTATTAATTGACTCTTACATTATCCGGATTTGATCATACGGAAGATATAAACCGCGTTCCAGGTGTATCTTGATCTACGCCAGGTGGCCCTTTTCTGAGAATGCTGTCCATCGATCTTGCCACGGTTCGCGAGGATAGCTCTGGCATTGATTATCCTTGGGTTTAGTCCAGGCCTCGGGATGCCGATGGCGATCCACGGCGGAGGTTCATTCCCGCGCTTTCCTGATATTCATTGGGGTTTTATTCCCCTGTCTCGGCTAGGGCTTCCATTTGCTTCTTCCGCCGAGAGGCTGCTCCGGGTTTCCATTCGCGCGGCTGCTGAAAAACTTGGCCTGATGCTTCGACCGTTCAACCTGCAAATGCATCTGGGTAACAATGAATTTCTGAACCAGTCCTCAGTCCGCGTCCTCAGTCCGCGCATCGTTTATCAGGTGAACGTGTGCTATTTACTATTTACTTTCTTGTTATTTCTTCTGGTTATAACTCTTGATGAAAACTTGGCTTCTAATCGATTTGCTTGTGTGATGGAAATAGGAATCGGTTCCTGGTGAGGTAGCGAGGCTGTGCATTCCGTAAGCTACTCCCGCTGTCATCACAAGAGGTAAGCCCTCCGTCCTCAGAGAGAAGTGACTGCGTTTCCACGCCGAATGTTTTAATACTTTACCTTTGTCTGGTCAGGGATTGCGATTCCATGGATGGTTTGTTTATTCTTCGACTTCTCTATCGATGAGGGGTCTGGCCGTTACTATTATCGGCTTCCAACCATGGG
>APFE031725073.1:0-24033 GCA_000404065.3 Pinus taeda
TCTGTGAATCTGCATTATTGATACTTATGACAATAAATCTTTCAAAGCTTAGGACCTTCTCTCCGAGCTTCAACTTCAAAGGATTACCATCCAATCCAATATATACTCTGCAATATTATGTACAATGATGCAAAGGACAATGAACTATTGTAAGTCAATAAAAGTAGTGCTTCAACATCCTACCATTAACGGGTCCTCCTGGTAGGTTTGATCCATCTATGTTTCTCAAGAAAAAGGCATTGTTGCCTCTGTAGCCATAATGACATAAGGCCCCTACCAAAGAAAATCAAATTTTCCATGCTTGCCTTTATCTTCTCTCCTTGAAACCCACTTAAGGACTTTGTCTCCTATGTGAAAATCATCTGCTTTAGTCTTTTTATCAAAGACTTTCTTAATCTTTTCCTAGATTATCTGTGATTTTACATACACTTCTCCCTTGGTCTGCTGCAGGTGTATAGTTTGGTTTATTCTTCTCTAAATATCATTTGGTTCCACCTGTAATTCCTGAAGGATTTTCATGACTAGTGCTCCCTGGATGATGGGAAAACTACATCCATCCCATAAGCCAGTTGATAGGGTGATGTTCCAATGGACTTCTTAGTAGTCAGTCTATCTACCCAAAGGCATTGAATAACTTCTTGTTCCATGTCTTTTTATTATCCTCCAGTAACTTTTTGATAATATTGACCAGGCTTTTGTTGGAGGATTCTACCAGTCCACTACCTTGAGGGTAATAGGTTGTGGAATGGCCAAGGGTGATATGGTATTTGTTATAGAAATCTATCATTATTTTGGATTTAAAGGCTGTTGCATTATCAGTAATGAGCTTCTGGGGAAATCCAAATATTGAAAGGATACTACTCTCTAGGAAGGTTTTTATGACAGTGTCTGTGGTTTTCCTAGAAGGTATGGCCTCTATCCATTTGGTAAAATAGTCTTTGGCTGTTAGAATCCACTTATGTTGAGCTGAGGATGGGGGGTGTATTTATCCAATGAATTCTAACCCCCATTGTTGAAATGGCATCTTAGTGGAAATTGGTTTAAGAGGCAAGGGTAACAGTTTCCTCTTTCCCTCAAAAATCTGGCATTTATGACAGGAGATCACATGTTTTTTGACATTTACAAACAAGGCAGGCTAGTAGAAACTAGCCCTTAGAATCTTGTCAACAGTACTCTTCCAATACAAGTGTCCTCCACAGTCCCCTACATGAAACTCTTGCAAGATCTTGTCAGCGTCATCTTTTAATAAACATGTTAAGAGAATACCACTATTATCCTTCCAAAACAATGCATTATCTATAACACAATATCTCAATGACTTCATTTTGAAGAATCTAGCTTTATTTCTTGTCAATCCAGGAGGATCTTGTAAGTTTAGTAATACAAATGTAATATTTGCATACCATGGTGAATCATTAAAAGGTTCATTGATCTGTAGAGTCGTCATCTCCTCCTGATCATCAAGGGCACTAATGAAGTTGATATCAAGGGCCTGACAATTTGATTCAGCAATGAGTTTGGCTAAACCTTGGCCTTTGATGAGCTTGGTGGGTTTTATCTCTATGTCATATTCCAATATTGTGGCAATCCATTTGCCTCTTTTTCCTTCAAGCCCATTTTGAGTCCAAATGTCCTTAACTACATAGTTTGGAACATAAGCAATAATGTGAGAATATAGAATGTATACTCTAAAATCTTTGATAGCCTTAACCAAAGCCAATGCCTATTTTTCCATGATATTATATTTGAATGTGGCATCTCTTAAGGATTTACTAAAGAATGCTATTGGTTGTTCATATCCTTGATTGTTCTTTTGTAGCAAGACTAATTAGGACTAGTTAAAGTCAGGACTAATTAGGACTAGAGTCTTGGTTAATGTTTCCTTAATAGCTTCAAAGGATTGTTTGTCCTCCAATGTCCATTTGATTGATGAGTCCTTTCTTAGCATGTTATTTAATTCCCTAATTAATTTTGCTAGATTTGAGATGAATCTCCTAAGAAAATTAATTTTACCTAGAAATGATTGTAGCTCTTTTATGTTTCGGGGATAGGATGTAGAATTTTGTAGAATTTTTCCACAAATCAGCTAGCTCTGATACCATGTAGAACATTTTCTGCAAATCAGCTAGCTCTAATACCATGTAGAAATTTCCCACCTGTAGATCACCTGGTAATGCAATGTACTAAAGCAAAACACTTGATCTACTTCTACAAACAATTTATCCGAAGCTTAATCGAACATGAGCAACATCAATAAGAACACATATAACTGATAAGAAGGGATCAATCACACATAACACAGAAGAATTTACCCGGGGAAAGCACCTGCCTAAAACCCCATCTCTATATTATCATACAAGTGGAAACATAGTCCGGATTACACAAAGCCTTAGCTCTCACACAGCTAGCTAGCTCTCAGTACAATCCCTGTGCTGCTAATAGACAGTCAAAGGCTTCTCACAAACCTTCTCCTCTGCCCTCCAAGCCTCCTATTTCTATGCACAGTTTTCTTGGGTCCTCCAGCTGCAACCTATGTGATTCTCACCTCACACACAACACTGACCTCTGAAATAACTGCACAAACCTGAAGGAGATAAATCCTCATCAGGATGAAGCTCTTAGGGAAAAAATTCACCAACTGAATAGTAATTCCCTTCTCTGATACACTGGGTCCTGTCAAAAATGACAGCACAGTACCATGAGTGAAGCCCGTTATCTAAAATAATATGTCCATGCATGCAAGATAACAAACTAATTTTATATTAAACAACTGTTAAAATAATCTAACGACTTGATATAAAACTAAGTCATTGATAACTCATATAGAACCATAACAATCCCTCAACGGTGGAGGAAATAAAGATAAATTCCTCAATTAGTGGGACACTCATGCATGCTCACAAGACTCAAATTCGAATTTCCTTAACTAATTACCAACCGAATTAATTAATAAAATATTCAACTGTTGGAAGACCAAATTAAATTTTACTTCCTATAGAATAGACTAGGACGCAATAATAGGAAGACCACCCAGAAATGCTATTTTTAGAACTTTCTATTTTTAGCAATTTCACCTCTCACCCAATGTGGCCAATGACCTCACTGGCCAGACTGCTATTTTTAGACATGCTATTAGCCGGTCTATTTTTAGCACATTCTAAATTTAACATTTCTTGTTGCACATTTTTCAACACCCCTCTCAACAAGAAAGGCTTCCTCTCGAACCCAATCGTGTAACTCTGGAATGTTCTGCATGCAACACATCTACCCGATCCACTTGCTCCAACAACACTTGGAACAAAAACATTCCCAACCGACCACTCTGTTGGGCTAGGAACATACTCTAATGATGAAGCTCTACTTGCTGATGACAAGTGATTCCTCTCTGACATCTGCGCTACTGCAACATCTCCATGCATCTCGCACCATTGCACACCTCTTTGTGCCACTTAGCATTGTGCAAAACACTTGTGCCTCTTGCATTGTTGCAGCCTGCTAGCTATGCATGGTCTTGGGATTCCCTGCATTGTCGCTCTCTCTGTCACTCCATCCGCACCTGTCTCTACCCAATCAGTCAATTCCTGCTACTCCATAATGGGGCTCCTGTAGCAAGGTCTCCTCTAAGAGGTTGGGTACCTCAAGGATCTTGTCCCTCCTCCTTGGGACGATCACTCTATATCACCCCACCTCCTACCTGGAGGTATGGATGCATGTGATCCCTTAGCCCACCTGGCTCAAAATTTCCCCCTACTGGAGGTCTCTGCATGAGTAGATGTCTCTACTCGATCTCCACTTAGCTTCCCCTGTCGTGGCCGCTCCATAACCTCCTGAAGTTGCTGCAACAATCGTGGCTCCTCCACAATTGTTTGAGACTTCTTCTAGCACTGCATGTTGAGAGGTAATTTACTCTTCCTCTCAACAACCAAGTATCTAACCTTTGCCTTGCTCCTAAAGGCTTTGCATGCATCTTGTACCTCAAGTGCATACAAGTTCTGGCTAGCACACCAATCTATTTCCACTTTCCCACCTTCACGAAATTTTCTAGGAAAAGAGCTAATTTTAAATCAATGATATCTCCCTCAATTGAACTCTAATTCAGACGATTTTTTTTTTTTGGGTATTTTTTTGCAAGGAATCCAAATCTGCTATTTGTTTTTGAAAATTTTTTACAAAAATTTTCAGTTCTGCTCTGCAAACTCTCGGCCCAAAACTCAAGACTTTGAAATCAGCTCTTCTTGTATATTTTTATTCCTTGATCACCTGTGCTCCGATACCATGTCGAATTTTGTAGAATTTTTCTACACATTAGCTAGCTCTGATACAATGTAGAACTTTTTCTACAAATCAGCTAGCTCCGATACCATGTAGAATTTTGTAGAATTTTTCTACAAATCAGCTAGCTCTGATACCATATAGAACATTTTCTACAAATCAGCTAACTCTAATACCATGTAGAAATTTCCCACCTGTAGATCACCTGGTAATGCAATGTACTCAAGCAAAACACTTGATCTACTTCTACAAATAATTTAGCCGAAGTTTAATCGAACATGAGCAACATCAATAAGAACACATATAACCGATAAGAAGGAATCAATCACACATAACACAGAAGAATTTACCTAGGGAAAGCACCTCCCTAAAACCCCATCTTTGTATTATCATACAAGTGGAAATATAGTTCGGATTACACAAAGCCTTAGCTCTCACACAGCTATCCAGCTCTCAGTACAATCCCTCTGCTGCTCATAGACAGTCAAAGGCTTCTCACAAACCTTCTCCTCTGCCCTCCAAGCCTCCTATTTTTATGCATAGTTTTCCTGGGACCTCCAGCTACAACCTGTGTGATTCTCACCTCACACACAACACTGACCTCTGAAATAACTGCACAAACCTGAAGGAGATAAATCCTCATCATGGATGAGCTTCCTTTATAGGAAAAATATTCATCCAACTGATAGTACACTGTCCCTTCTCTGATCTCAACTGGGTCTCTATCAGAACTGACATGCAACAGTTATCCATGAGTGAATCCTCAGTTATATAAAATAATAGTTGTCACATGCATGCAAGCATTAACAAACTATAGTTTATTATTTCAACAACCTGTTAAAATAATCTAACTGGACTTGACTAGTTAGAACTAAGTCAACTGATTCTCTCATTATAGAACTCATACTTATTCCCTCAATCAATGGAGGAAATTATGGATAAATTCCTCAATCAGTGGAACAACTCATATGCATGCTCACAAAGACTTCAAATTCGAATTTCCTTAACTAATTAACTCAACTAAATTAATTAATTAATATTTCCAACTACTCTTAAGACCAAAATTAATTTTACTTCCTATAGATAGATTAGGGACTGCTATAAATAGGAAGGGACCCAGAAATGCTATTTTTAGAACTTTCTATTTTTATCAATTTCACCTCTCACCCAATGTGGCTAATGACCTCACTGGCCAAACTAGTATTTTTAGCCATGTTATTTTTAGCCGGTCTATTTTTAGCACATTCTAAATTTAACATTTCTTGTTGCACATTTTTCAACATGGGAAATGGTCAAAATGGCTTTTATTCTAGTAGGGTCTATCCTAATCCCATCTTTAGATATGATGTGTCCTAACATCTTTCCCTCTTCTAGATCGAAAAGTGTCTTTTTAGGATTTAAAGAAATCCCAAATTTCCTGCATTTGATAAATACTTGTCTAAGGTGGTCTAAGTGTTCATTGTCAGATTTAAAGAATATTGTGATGTCATCCTGGTATACTACGAAGAAATCATGGATTTCCTTGGCAAAAGCTATATCCATAGCTCTTTGAAATTTAGCACCTGCATTCATTAATCCAAAGGGCATCTTCAAATACATGAAGGTACCCCAAGGTGTAGTAAAAGCAGTTTTGGCTTGGTCCTCGGGTTGGACTAATATCTGGTTATACCCAAAGAATCCATCTAACAGTGAAATCCTAGATGAGCCCACTACCCTTTGCAATATATGGTCCATTTTTGGTAAGGGGTAGTTGTCCTTTAAAGAGACCTTGTTTAAGTTTTTAAAATTTACAAAAAGTCTAATTTCACCTGTCTTTTTCCTAGTTGTATCTAAGTTTGGAATTTAGTATGAGTATCTAGTGGGTGTCATTATTTGGGCATCAAACATTCTTTTAACCTCTTTTTCTATGGATGGCATAAGAATCGGGTTTATCCTTCTTAGTTTCTGTTTGAAAGGTTTATGATCTTCTTTTAGAGGTATTTTGTGTTGGATTATGCTGGTGTCATAAGATTTTAATTCTTCATAACTCTGGGCAAAGACATCCTAGAACTCTTTAAACAGATTTATATATTTGGCCTTTTCCTCTGGGGGTAAGGCGTTAGATATTGATGAGTTTTGGTTTATCCTCAGTTCCTATATTAACCTCTTCTATGTCAACTCTTAGAGGTTCCATCTTGGGTTTCCTAGCTACATCATTAGAGTCAAACAAATCCTCTAAAGGTACTAATCCTTTAGGCAAAAAGTTATTTTTCAAATTAAGAATCTCTGGATCATCATCCATTATTTCATCTATCTCTACATCCTCTAAACTATCTATTTCTACTTTAGTAAATTTAGTTGGTTCATGTACATCAGAAATATTTACATCTAAGCTACGTTCTATATTATTATTTATTATACAGTCAATATCTATCTTGCAATTCTAAAATTCTCCTTCATTGTTCATGAAATCGTAGATCTGAGAGTCTTGGGAGAAAATCTGCGAATACTTAAGGTTGTTTGGTATAACAGGCCTATGTTTGACTTCTACAGTGTACTGGTGGTTTGGTTGAAATGGAAATTTACAAGTACTAGCAAAGGTAGCCAAACTGTGGGCCTGGATGTTTTGTTTTCTAGGAATGGAAGCAAATTTCGATTCCAGGAGGTCCTTGTTCAAGTCTAAAACAGTATCCCTATATCTACCAAGCCTAGGGTTGTTTACAGAATATTCAAAATTGATCTGTTCAATAATCAACTCTTAGTCTCCCATGACAGAATCTCTTTTGGCTCCCAATTTCCTAACCAATTGTAACCCTAGAATCGGGGCTTCATATTTGGCCATGTTATTGGTACATTTGAAGTTCAATCTGAAAGCATGTCCCTCAGCATGGTGATTTTTCATATTATGAATCCATACTCCTGCACTAGCCCCTAACCTATTTATAGACCCATCAAAGTCTAAATGCCAAAGTGATTCATGGAATATGTTCTCACTATCAGTTGTCCTGTACTTAAGGTCTTTGGCTATGATTTCCTTTTTATCAGTTTCTGCATTGTATAAGATGAAGGAGTCCATATCTGAGTGCATGGAGTATATGGGAAAGTTTTGGGGCTTTTCCCGACTACTGACCCTGTACTTCATCAAGGTATCCCTATATAATTTTCTTGGTTGGCCAAAAACAGATATGGTGGCATAAGACATATCCAACTGCAAATACCCTTCAGTTTTTCTCCCCATGAGCGAGATAGTAGCATTCCATATTTTGGTGGGATATCTGCAATTACAATGTCCATCAGAATGCTCTTTGTAGGGCACTAGACAAGAGTCACACATAAGTATTTGATTAAACCAAGTCATCTAACCTAGCTAGAGTTAAAAGAAAATAAATCCTTATAAGGCTTGGTAATGTCTAGGTTCAGTCTTTCCATTATTTCCTTTGGCATGAGATTGTGGGATGCTCCTGAGTCCAACATAGCATTATGCAAAATTTTATCATGAATGTTTAGGCTGATGTTAAAAGGAGGAACTCCCCCTTGCTGATGAATTCCATTGGCCTCAGGGCCAAACAACAATTCAGGCGGGTCGTCATTCAAATTAACAGAATCCTCTCCCTCTCCTATGTTCAAAGTCTCGGTTATTTGTGACCTATAAGATTCATTCTTTACCAGTTCGGTCAAAGGTATTGATATGTTTAATTTAGCTATTTCATTTTTAATATTGAAAGGGAGCTGAGGTTTGTTTGTTTGATTCAGATCTTCCTTAATGTGTGCAGTTTGAGTGTCTTTATCCTGTTTCTCAGTGGTGAGCATTTCAATCTGTATTTCTATTATTTTGCCTTGATTTCTTTTATCTTGATTGTTTTCAGTAATTGCCTCTATTTGGGTTTCAGTGGAGGTTATATCTACAATCCTAGGGGTTGAAGTTTCAGGTGTTCCCCTAGGGAGAATTTGCAATACTTTGTTAACTAGAGCTTCTTTTATTATCTTAGTCTGGGTTTGGATGGATCTTTAATGGGAGTCTCGTTATTCTTCTTACTTCTCAAGCTATATTGTTTATGTACCTCATATATAGCTGACTCATATCCCTACTTAAAATCAAAAGATTCACCAGATTCTAACTGTAACTGTTGAAGCATATATAACTCTTGTTCTTCTTGAGTAAGATAAACAATGTTTTTCTCTGTGGTTTCCAGTAAGCTAATATGGGTATCATATTCTTCTTCTTGGTTTTGTGAATCCTCAACATATTTCTCTTGGAAGGGGTTCCTAATCTGTTGGTCTGGTGTAGCATTTTTTGTAGTATTAGTGTTCTTCATAAAATTTGTGTTTCTTACTAAGGGTTGTTGTTGTTGATTCTCCCATTGATTTTTCCTATCCATGTTATCTAACATATGCATAATTCTTCTAAATCTTTAGCTAAAACGTCTAATTTTCCATCTGAAGTTGAAACTTCTTCTTTAAATACAAATTTCTTTTCATTCCTCATTCATGCCTTCTTAGCTAACAGGTTGGCCTCTACACTGACAGCATTACTCTGCATTTGTTCAAGTGTTTCAGGTTTTCTCTCCCTTAGCTAGTATGACATGTCAGCATCAAAACCATCAGGGAACTTAATTAATGCTAGGTCAAGTGGAGGCTTAGTGTTGGCTAGAATTGCATTATAGATATTATTAAACCTAGTGCAATAGTCCTGAACTGACTCGTTGGGAGCTCTCCTAATATTGTCATTTTCAGAAAGTATTTGCAATGGGTTCTTTTTTCTTTCCCACCTATCAATGAATAACCTTTGAAAAATTGCTAAGTCTGCAATACTGTTGGCAAGAAAAGCTTTGAACCATTTCTTGACATCACCAGTTAAAGTTTGGGCAAATAGTCTCATTTGGACATCTGCCTCATCTATTTCATGTAATTCAAAAAACTCAGACATCTTGTTTACATGTTGATGGGCAATGTAACGCCAGAAGCATCAAACAAGAAAATATTACTCTGATAATCTACAGGCATGGGATGGATTTGGGTAGGTAAAACAAGAGGAGCATATATGTTTGTCATTGCTGTGAATCTAGTTTGACATGGGGGTAAAGTTGTGGTGGTTGAAGAAGGGCTTGAAACTCATGGAGGTGAACTAGATGATGATGAAGATGACCGATTAATAAGTGATTTAGGTGATTGAATTGTGGTAGATACAATTGATGAAGTTGTGGGAAAGGAAGGTGGATTTACAATGAAGTGAAGATTGTGAAAAAATTTGAGAGGCAATAGCAGTAAGGGCAGCTAGATCTACATATTGTTGAAGATAAGTATTATCTGTATTACTAATCAACATAGAGGTCAAGGCTTCTAACTTGTCAAAAGCATCTAAGACAAATTTACCCAAATCTAGATGAATAACCCTTTTTTATTCAATAAGTTGAGTAAACATAGGGTCCAAAACTGTTCATGGATATCATTCTCATATTTTGTTCTAAACAGTGAGAGGTCAAATGACAAATGAAAAGGGGCTTCTTCTTAAGTTGAAAACTCCTCAAGGAGTGAATTGGCTCTGTCTAGCTAGCTGCTACTCGCTTGAGTTTCTTAGTTTTTTGGCTTCCTTAGAATTCTTTTTGGGTCATCCACTATAGTTGCAAGGTTTGGATCTGGGTTGGCCCTAGTGTAGTGAGTTTTTAGGAGCCAGAATTTTAAGTTTTTTAAATTGTTTTATGAAATTTTTTGAAAACTTACTTCAAGTAATGACCTTAAGGGGCTCAAGATTTAATTTAAGGTTTCCTTAAAGTTTAATGAGACTAAAGATCGAAGTCCCTAGTATGGTCGCCAAAAATGTTATCAATCTGATAATTCCTTTGAAGTAATAAGAACAAAAAATCAAAGGTAACCACAATCCGCTTTTGGAGATCAAGCCCTAGCCTTCCTGATGCTCAAAGAGGGCTCTCTCTATAAAATTTAACTTTGTTTTAGGCTAGTTATGGTTTTTCAAGGGTTTTTTATTTGTATTTGAGATTTGGTTGTGGGATTTGCTTAGACAGGTGGATAAATTGATGTCTTTTAGACCATTGGGCTATGGAGTCAACTAAAAAGGAAGCAAAACTAGATTAACTCACTAAAGGGGATGTTCCAAGGGCAGGATAGCAAAGTGTATTTCAGATGTTTAACACAGAGGAGTGAAAGGGTTTCACTCGGGGTGAGAGAGCAGTTAAGGGTTCTCAAACACAGATAATGAATGAGGAAGGAAGGGGTAATCGAGATCAAAGGGCAATTAAGAATCCTTTAACCTGGATTATTCATGAAATCAATCTAAACCAAAGAATAATTAAGAATTATTTAATTTAAATATGAGAAGAAAACATTCAAATGCTTAACTGTCAAGACAGAGTGTGATTTAAACAAGTTTTGAAATATTATTCCAGTTGTAACATTTAGATTGAAACACATTTAAGATTGTGAATAACATTGAGAAAAATGACAATAACACATGAAAATACTTGTCTGAAATTTGCTCAACACATCAATCCTTGGAAAAGTCTGATCTTTATTAATCAATCCAGCTTGTTGGCTCATCAACTAATACAATAACCTTCTAGGTCTTCTTGATCAAAAAGTCTATAGAAATTTCTAACTTACATACTTTGAATTGTGAAGTATTTATACAAAAAATTATTACAAAATATCTCAAACTGATTTGAGATTTAATCTAGGAAAGAAAAATATCTTCTTGCAAGAAGATAGAGACAGCTATTGAACTACTTCATGATGTCCCTTTTATTTTGGTACTGTTGGCTTTTATGCTTTGATTTGTAGCCCTTTATGTTGCTTTGTTGTTTGATATTTCATGCTAGAAGCTTCATTTACTTTAGGCTTTCATATGATACACTTTGACTCTGTTGATCTGTCTTCATCCTTTTACTATGATGTTTTACTTTCATTGTACATTAACCTCTTTACTACATATTTCTACAGTAAATCAGTTAATTTCTCCCACGTTTCAGCATCATGTAATTGGATTTTTAGCATCCTCCTATATATTTCATTTGCCTCGGTGTATTTGGAAAAAGTAGGCTTACTGATAAACAAGTGTTTTACCTCATGCTAGAGGTAAAACAAGTTTTCAAATGTCTGGTAGAGTACTTTTCCTGTTGGCAATGCCTTCATTGATGATGTATTCACCTGATCTTTTGCTACCTCTCTAATTTTCTTGTTGTAATCCTCATGTGTCATGAGCTTGTCATTCATCACTAAGGGACTGGGTAATCCCTTCTCTCTCAAAATTTGGAACTTAGCCATAAATTTGTCGATGGCTATGTGCATATTCTGACACTTGTCCTCCAAGTTTTGTATTAAGTTCCTCTTGGAGAGGACCTTTCTAACCTCCAAAATTTTCTATGTTAGGTCTTCTATTTCCAATTCCTAAAGCTCATACTTATTCTTGATGTTAAGGAATTGGATAATTCTGGTAGCCTCTTCTGGCATTTGTCCTAATTCTTCCTTTACCTTCTAGATGGCCTCTGTAGCTAGCTTTATCAACTCTACTTGCTCAAAAATCACCTAAATAGATGGCCAAATATCATTGATAGAGTCAATGATATTAGCCCATAGTTGTTCCTTAGCTTGACCAAGGGGTTATTTGAGTGTTAAATCCTCCTCTAAGCCTTTCAATCTTTCACTCATCCTGGTAGCTTTTTGCACTTCTTCTTTGTGCATGATATTGGCAAGCTTGTAATCAATTTCCAAGCTTGTCACTTTCTCGTTGAGCTTATTCATCTCTATTGTCTATATGGGCATTTCTTCCATAACTTGAACCAACTTTGCTGCTTCATCACCTAATTTACCTGTTGTGATGTAGATTCTATGGAAACTGGTTGTGTTGTGGCCATTGGAGCTGTGGGAACCAATGAGACTGCCAATGTGGAAGGAATAGACGTGGTGACTGTTGGGATGACATTCACCGAGCTATCACCAATATCAATTTTCTTTAATTGGATTAGGCTTTCCAATTCCTTTTCTATTTCCCTCAACTGATCATTTAGTTTAAGGACTAAGTCCATCAACTCTTCATGTCTTGTTTGGCTTTCCAATACTTCTTTGTTTAGGGATGTTGCAGTTGAGATATCTTCAACTGCTTGTTGAGTGTTGCAATGTCATCATTCTTCCTTTTGAGTAATTGTTCAGTGGCCTTGATGTCTTTGGGATCATGTCCCAACTCAATTACCAAGTCTTCCAAAGACTTGACTATGGTGTCTTTGGCCTATGAGGAGGCCTTTTCCAACTGATACTGGGCTGAGATGTTATTCAATGAATTCTGCAACTAATGGGCAGCTATGGATTTTCCTGTAAGGTTTGAGTAAATCATTTCTCCAAACTGTTTGTGAAATTTGATTTGGTCAATGGGATGAATATCCCTTGCCAATACCTCAAAATCTATCTTCTTGAAATCTACTGATGTTCTTGGTTGTTGCACAGTTGGCTTTATGAAGGACATTTGCATCTTTCCTTCCTTGATGTCAAAAGCTGACATCAACCTAGTTTGATTGGTGGGTGTAAGTTTGAGATACTGTGCATAGGATTATTCCTTCAATTTCTCATTTCTCATTTTGATTTCCTTGAACTTGTCCTTAATGTCCCTATCTCTATCAGCAGGTTTGTTAAATGAGGAGACTTCTACACTGAGCTGCCTTTCTAAATTTGATTTTGTGCTATAGATGGCTCGTGTGTTTCTCCAGATGGAGTTGTGCCCTTGCTCATGTCTAACTCAATATTAGTTATTTCTACTGAGCCTTCCGTGTCTTCCTGTTCTAAAACTGGATTGAGCCTTGGTCTTTTGCTATGGCTAGATTCATATTGTACATTGGATGTGTCCACACCTGAACTGGAGGCTCCCTCTCTGTTCCTTTTGGGATTATTTTCCTCATTCTAAGGAGTCTACAAAATAGTAGGGGTACTCATGGTTCCTTCTTGCTCTGGTACCTAACGGAATGAGCTTTAATCATGCTGTCTCTTTAAATCAAACAAGGTATTTTCAATATCTACCTTTGTACTATCTCTGTCTATGAGAGTGTTTTCCAACCACTCATATTGGTTGGCATATCTTTCTATTTCTAGTATGGGGTGATGAATGTAAGGTCCCAATTTGACCTTTTGTTTTAGTTTGGTCATAAACCCTTGAGGGTCATACATCCACATGAAACTGTTCTGAAACTTCACTTGTTGCAGAATTTGATATGCGTCCTCTCCTGCTTCTCTAGAAATGCAAATGAAAGGGCCTAACTCATTTTTGAACTTGAACTGAGTTATTTTCTTGGCTGAGACAAAATTGAGATTATCAGAGTTCATTATCTTCCTATAATACTCTGGAGAAAATAACCTCATGGCGAGGTATTTGGGTAGTTTGTATGGGGCAAGTTGGCAATCATAGATTCTTATTTCAGTGTGATTTTGGTAAAGGTACCAATCTCCCACCTTACTTTTCTTGGACAATTGGAGCATTCTTTTGATTTCTTGGCTTATTCTGGGTGGAGGGCTTCCTGTCAGCATGGTCATGACTGGGTGGACAAAAGAGTCAATGAAATCTGTGTAGGTGTATGGTGATGAATACTTGTGGAATAATGGTGTCCAAAATATGACATACCTGGGCTGGCCTCTAGTATCCAGCTTCTGGATGGTGAAGGGAAATCTATCTGACTGATAATACAAAAACATGTAGTAAATTACATATGAGTACTTGAATACTCTCTCATAGTACATTCTGGTAAATTGTTCATGCATCCTTTCAACTATGAAATGGGCATAATTGTACAAAGTAGTAGGAGGCTTTCCTGGGGTGAAAATGGACATGAAGGCCAAGATGATCTCATCAAAATATTCATCTGTGGTATAGCCTAGAATACATGATATCATAGTTACAATTTTCTTGCCCCTGTCAGAGAAAATGGCAAAAACATATGGAGGGGCATCTTTAGGAATGTGTTTCTCTTCTACAATGAAAGTTTAGAATATTTGGGCCAATCTAGATGGACTCAATTTGGTGTACTGGTCTAACAAATCCCCAATGGAGAGTAGGGTCAGGTTTGGACCTGGTTTGACTTGCAACATCTCATTGATTGATTCAGCTGTAATAGTAAACAAGACTTTTTGGTATGGGGACATTATAGCTTTCTGGCTGGGAATGTAACAGGCATGGCACATATGGACAATCTCAGGAAAGATATGTACTTGTGGAAACTGGTATTTGGGCAAATTGAAGTCCCAAAGGCCAATATCATCAGTATTGTTTAGATATATTTCCTTACTCAAACAATGAGTTTTGAGTAGGACTTCATAGGCACTTTTGCCTTTGATTTGAAAATCCATGTCCGCCAGGGCAAGGTGGTTAAGGTCCAAATGGGGGGTCGTGATAGGTCTGACATCCATGGCAATGGGGGCAGCCATAATTCAGTTCTTGTGGATTTGAATTTGGAAATATTGGTTTATTCAAAGGTTTTGAAGGAAACTTTGAAGCTTTCAGAATGGTTTGGGCACACACTTTTAAAATTAAAGTAATTTCAATTAATTTTACTTAATTAAAACACTTTAAAGACTGAATGTTTTAAAATTGAAAGGGTTGTTTGGTAATTAGTCTTCAAATACCTAGAATTCGAGTGAATTAGCTTCAAATTGGTGTTCTCGGCAACTGCAAAAGGTTGAATAGGTTTTGGTACAGATTGAGAGGTTGATTGGGGTCTCTGCAACTTCTTCAGGAGTGAAATTTGAGATCAATTGGTGATTTCAGCGTTTGCAGGTGTCGCAATGGTTTGCAGAGGTTTACAAAGAAAATGAGTGAAAAAGGCGAAATAGGGCTTCTCGACCTTTTTATTGAACAACGGTCACTTTTTCGCGGGTAAATTACAAATGAACTGTGGGTTGTTTTTCGAGTTGGGCAAGGAGGTGGTTTCCCAAGCCATCGCACCGCTTTTATGGAGGAAGTGGTATTTTGGAGGGGTCACCCGATCTATCTTAGTGATTGACACGTAGCAGATGGGGGGCTAGGAAAAACCACTTTATCGAGCAGGTAAAGGTCAGACATTGAGTGAACCCGATATGTATGTGGACCATTGGATTTGGGTGCTCACGATCGGACGACAGTGGGGTGACAGATGTGCACGGATGAAATGGGCGAGGTTTCGGGGGGGGGGGGCAGGGCTTTAATCCTTGATGGTTTGAGATTATTTAGGATTTAATCATGGGATTAAATGATCGGGTGGGTTTAATGACGGGATTATCTTAACTTTACCAAAAAATGGTGAGTTAAGAGGGTTTTGTCAGGGATATGGGATAAAAGTATAGTTTATAGCTAAACTAAGGGTTGGGATATTACACAAGGGATTTATTTATATATGGGAAAAGGTATATAGGGAGCTATTTTATTATGTTAAAAATTAATATGAAATGAGATGAGCGAAGTGAACATACCACTAAGCATAATGTAATTTTTGTGCATTTTATTCACGTAAACATTATACTTAGGATAAAATATTTTTGTGGGTATTCTAAATGAAATGGAATTTTAACTTGGGGTTGTTTACTTTTCATAGTAAAATGGAGTTTAACCTTAGGAAAAGGGGTTTTATTAGGGTAATGAAGGGAAATGAATTTTATGAAGGGAATTCTAACACCTGATGTCCATAAGTCATTAAGTCGGGGGTCTGGTCCCACCAAAAGTCAGAGAAATGCTCTGAGCCTTTATAACTTGAAGGATTTTTAGTACTAGAACATACTTGTAGATGGGGAAATTAGTAAGTAAAGGGATGAAATGAATGAGGGGGAGTTAATTAAATCAACTTGTAAACATTTTTTTTGCTTTCTTAACTACTCATAGACATTGAAACATATAATTAAGAATGATAAATGTGTTTTTATCCAATCAATTTTATACTTCAACAACCTTTCTTCTACTTACCCATTACTTACCCTAACATTTTTTCTTCATTTATTTGGGTGCATTTAGGATAGCAGACCCTTATCATTCATTTTTCTTTTGAAAAGTAAACTATCTACTTCTAACCTTATATCTTCCAAGGGCTCAGATTAAGTTGATGAGCTCCTTTTTATTTTCTCCACCTATCTAATGATCTACCAAGATTAAGATGTTTGGTCAGATTTTGTTCTCTAACTATAAACATAAAATTCAAAGCATGAAATAATCAAGATTAAGCAGTTTGACTACCATGGGTTGTGGCATGTATTACAAGCTGCACACAACCATTTTTTAAGACAGTAAAGTAGTAAAATAATAGTGGCATTTAAAATTGCACACATTCATGATGTAGTGGCATTTACTCCCTAATGGTCTAGCCAAGGATGGGCATCCTTATACCAACCTCTCTTTATCCATTGGGTGGGGTTATGGCTATAGTTAGAAGAAGTTTTAGGATACCTTTTAGCTTCCACACAATATAGATTACTCTTATACATGATATACCTAATCGTAACCATTATTTCGAATAGGGGAAAGGCTAGACTCAATCAGGAAGATAGGGTAGAGAGTATTTCCTTTAATCTTGAGGTTGTAGGTAATAAATTTCTTTTGGATCACATGAATCTTCCTACATGATTCTCTAGATATATTGTAACCCCAAACCTCACATCCATATAAAATAACAAGGGTGGCGAGAGTCTCAAAGAGGAAATTTTTGTTACTCCATGTCGAGGGATCTATCAACATCCAATTGTTTTAAAGAACATAATATGCTTTCCAACCTCCAATTATCGTGTTCTCAAATTTATAGTTCTAGTTGAGTTGATGATGATCATTGATTCCCATTTTTTTTGGTTCCATACACCAGAGATTGATGGTTGCTACGATCCATGGAAATTATTCTGGCAAATCCACTTAAAGTGATCACTTCCTATTGGCTCATTAGTAGAGCCTAACCCTGAGAACATAAAGGAGAATTAACCCGCTAGCCTCCCATTGGCAAGGTGCTTTTAGCAATGGGAACTCGACCAATTCAGTTAACCATCGGGGCTTGTTTATTCCCAAAGATTTGTATGAATAAACCTTTTTTAACACAAATGAGTACATTTTTTAATCAAATCTATGTCAGGTCGCGATAAATACTGGGGAGTATTACATTATCGGGTTGCTCAAAGACATATGGGATGTCATTTTGTGTCTAATTTCCCTCACCCATATTACATGAAAAAACCCAAACCCTAACAATACTCTTTTTTTCAAGAAGAGTATATGCAGCAAAATTAAAACAAAAAACACAAACATTTGAAGCCAAACATTACAATACTGATTAATTTGTAGATTCTATTGACCTGTTAAGGTTGATATCTCAGGGATTCTTTATGATTGGAATATCTTGCTAAACATATTGGAGCTTAAGATCTGAAATGATGTTTTATGTGCATCGACTTCATCTTCAAGACGTGAAATTGTTTGTTGAAGATCCATTATAATTTCAAAAGTATTTCACTCAGAAGTCTTTTGTTGGTACAACTTTACATGCACGTCATATATATTTTAGATTAATGGTCACAAGTTATTTTCTACAGCGGTTGCACACCATGGAAGCTAAGGATTCAGATGTCGAAGAACTGGAATCCACGAGTAGGGCGAAATGATGTCAGTGTTGAGAGAGAAGAACTATATCAGTAGGGTAAAAGAGAGAGAGTAGCCAAGGGGGGCCAAGATAATACCCGTCGACCAATAATCTCTGACAGAGCGTCCAAAAATCACAAACTAAGATGGAAGAACAACTTATGGGGAAAGAACCTAGTAGAAAGGAGCAATACACTTTCAATTGAGCAACACAAACGATGATAGAGCAAGGCCTGGAGAAGAGGTACCAACATTGATCCAATGTCTCACAATGTCGAGAAGAATATATATTGAATTACTTACCGCTAACCCTGAAAGAGAAAGATTCCAAATCACCCAACTACATTGATGTTGAATCCACACTCGATTTATGCAGGGGAATAAATCTCATAGAATTACCTAGAGCTCATCGCTGAGCTTCCAATTATATCATCGCCTAGATGCAACCCTTGACACAAAGGCAACCTACTGCAAATTCAACAAAGAATTAAGGATTCAAAACCAACTCCACTCATAGGACATGAATGTGGATGTGCTCCCACATCCAAATTTAATCTCATCACACCATGGGATCCATTCACGAGTTTTTGTTTCAACATCATTAATTCTAGTGCCCCAAGGCAGAGCAATCATCAAAAAATGATCTGAGGAGATGCATATATCAGGCCAAAGGATCATGACTGAGAGTAAGTTTATTCCACACATACATAATTAAATGAGGCACACTTACAAATATGCATCTATTACATGCCATGTGATCAGGATGAAAAGAAGGTTTATTCCACATAAGAGTAATAAATTGAGGCACGATTGCATGAAGCCAATGACCACACAATGCCATGTCAAGCTTATGAAAGGTGTCATCCATAATCATCATAAGGCAGGTAGGGGATTTAACACTATGGTACGAATAAACATAGATGACAAGCGGAGAAGATAATGGGATCAGGCTAGGGAGGTGGCACAATGATTCGAGGGGGAATATGAACAGGGGGCATAAGGGATCCAAAGATGAACAAATTAAGGGATTGAACCATACCCACTTAATACATTGATTTCTATTTAAACTTCGCCTAGAAGTCAAGCCTTGTGGGCCTGAATATCCCCCTTGGAATTAAGATTTCTGAGGATATGGAAGAAGGAAGAGTTGGAGAAGGAGAGGAGGATAATTTTGATTTGATGATATAAGAGGCTTAATGTTTTATCTTTTGGAGGATTTCCACTTCTCAAGTAAATAATATTAGGAAAGAATCACCCAAAAATATAATGTCTTGGACTCCACAATTTTGAGCTAAAGTTATCCCCAGGAAGAGCCCATACATTTTCTACCTAGTTGTTTAATTTTTGTCCAAGTCCCCATCAAAATTTATCCATGATGTTTCCTTTGAGATTTACTAATATCCCTCCCCCTCCTGCCCCCCTGGATTGTGCTTTAATGCGACATTGAATTGAAGGATCTAATTATGAGCTAGTTGTTTCCACTCAACAAAATCTTGAGGAGAAAGATGCAACAACCAACTAGAATTTGTATTGTGCTAATCATAGGGGATAGGATGGGGACAGTGGAGATGATAATCCCAGGGAGCCAATTGTTGTTGCACTAAGGGATCAAGAGAAGGATCTAAGGAAGGGGAATACCACCTGTACAATGTGTACACAATACCACATGCACACAACACCACATGCATGACATGTACATGACACCACATGTACATAATGCCATATGCACTCCATGCACAGAACACCACCTACACACAGCACCACATGTACAACATGTACATAGCACCACGTGCACACAACACCACATGTACAGTCATGCACATGTTGAAAATAGCAACAAGAAATGCTAAAAATAGAAATGATAAAAATAGCATTGCTATAGATAGCATTTCAGTATATATTCCAATTTTAATTTGTCAATGAATTAAAATTGAGAATTAAAATTCGAATTTAGTCTCACCAGTTGTTTGAAAAATAATTAATTAATTCATCCTGAGTTAATTAGTTGGAAAAATTCAAACATGAAGTCTTTGTGAAGTCATGCAACAGTTATCCCTTTGATTGAGGAAGTTATCCCTTATTTAAGGAGATAAGGATGATTTGTATTTGAGTTGTAATTAGTTAGCTCAGTTAACTGAGTTAAGTCCAGTTAGATTAGTTCCAAACAGTTTGTGGAACTGATTGTGAGGTCAGTCAGTTAATGCATGCATGCATGCATGCAACTAGTGTACTCCAGATAACTGTATATTCTCTCATAAATAATTCATGCATGTCAGTTCAGACAAAGGCCCATTTGAGATTAAAGGCAGGGATAGTGTACTATCAATTGCAAGAATTTTCCTATAAGAAAATCTCTTGCATGCAAAAGGAATTCATTCCTTGAGATTTGCACAGTTTTACAGTGTGTTGGAGCAGTGTGTGAGATCAGTGTCACACAAGGTTACAGCAGGAGCACCCAGGGAAAACAGCGCAAGGAAATAGGAGGCTTGGAGGACAGAGGGAAAGGCATATGAGTTGTCTAGTCTGTCTATGAGTAGTGAGAGGGATTGTACTGAGAGAAGGATAGCTGTGAGAGCTAAAGCTTTGTGTAATCCTAAGATATTTCCACTTGTATGATAATACAGATAGCGGGGTTTTTAGCTGAGGCTTTCCCCAAAGTATTCTTCTGTGTTTCATGCGTGATTGATTCTTCTTCTCTGTTATATGTGTTCTATTTGATCTTGCTCAAATCAATTAAGCTTCCACAAGTTAGATTGTAGAAGTAGATTAAGTATTTTGCTTTAGTATATTGCATAATCAGATTAATCTACAGTGATAATTTATACATGGTATCGAAGAAAAGGTGATCAAAGATGTGAATAGCATACTGAGAAGGGAAAAGTTGTTGTTTGAAGTTCTTGATTGTAGGTACAAAATCGAATTCTTATCACACCTCAAAGTTCACCAATGGTATTCAATGGCTTGAGACTCGAGTATGTCCTGGATGGCAACTCGAATTACATAGCATGGAAGGATCGCATGGAAGCAATATTAGAAGACAATGGTTTGAAGGATTTCATTGATCAAGAAATCCCCTAGCCAACAGCAGCTAATGCCCAAGAATTAGTGGAATGAAAGAAGTGTGTGGCGAAGGCGAGGAGGACTCTTCTAGAGGGAGTTTGAGACCATATTGTCTTGAGTCTCCATGGGAAGTAGACTTCGTTCTCAATGTGGAATACATTGAAGGACCTATATCAGAATAGCAGTGACCAGAGGAAGTTGGTGCTGAAGGACAAGCTTCGGAAAATCAAGTGTGAAAAGGGCGACACTATTTCTACATATCTGAACAAGCTCACCACCTGTAGAGATGAGCTTGGAAGTGTAGGAATAATGACAACCGATGATGATATGGTGAGTCTTGCTCTCCTCGGTCTTCCTAAGAGCTGGTATAGCTACTAGGACTCAGTGAATGGAAGAGAGAAAATGCCAGATTGGGAATGACTATGGTCGGATCTGATGCAGGAGGAGATTAGGAGGAGCACCAGAGATGGTTCTTCATCTAAGCATGATGATGAATAAAATCTAGCCTTAGCCAATAAGGCAAGGAAAGGGAAAGGGAAGGCTTCCCATTCCAAATTAAGTTCTTCTCATGGTGGGAAGAAGAATGACAAATCTAAAGTGATATGCTTTAATTGTCATGAGGTGGGCTATTATGCAACTAATTGTTCATTGAATAAATCCAAGAAGGGATCCTCGAAGGGATCAAAAGGTGAGGCACTAGCCTCTCAGTTCGAATTGAATTTTACCCTCATCACATGTATGGTTTCATCAATGATGGGTTGTGTTTGGTACCTAGACAAGTGGAGCCTCATTCCACATGACCAACGATAAGACTTTATTCAATACCTTGGAGGAGAAAGACCTCAAGATGCACATAGATATGGATGATGATGGAAAGTATCGTGTTTCAGGTGAAGGTATGGTTGTGTTTCAGAGGGAGCATGGAGCTCCTCTCACCCTGACTGATGTAAAGTATGTGCCTGGGTTGAAGAAGAACTTGGTATCAGTATGTTGGAAGACAAAAGCTATGATGTAGTCTTCAAGAAAGGAAAGGCATTCCTGAGACACATAGCTATGGGTCAAACCAAGAGGTTTGGGATTCAAGTAAAGAATTTCTACAAGCTGGAGGTAGATGACTATGCTGCATTGAGTTCGAAAGAAGAATTGGTACAAATCCAAGACATTGGTGAGTTATGGCATAGAAGGTTGGGGCACTTGCATCATGGAGCCTTGAAGATAATGTAGCAAATTTCTACCAAACTTTCGAAAGGTAAACTTGAGCAAGAGGACACATGCAAAGGTTGTACCTTGGGTAAGTATGCAAAATCTTCCTTTCATGATCAAGACAGTCAAGCTGAAGCAATCTTGGAGCGAGTTCATACAGATGTGTGTGGACAATTCTCGACAGCCTCCACCTCTAAAAAAAGGTATTATGTGATTTTCATTGATGATTTTTCTCGTAAATGCTGGATCTATTTCATGCAGAAGAAGGATCAAACCTTCTCAAAGTTTTGTGAGTTCAAAGCTTTGGTTGAGAAAGAATTAGGAAAGAAGATCAGGGCCTTAAGAAGCGACAATGGTAGAGAGTATGTCTCTCAAGAGTTTAAGGACTTCTATGCAACGGAAGGAATAAAAAGGGAGTTGAAAGGACCTCATAACCCATAGCATAATGGGGTGGCCGAGAGGAAGAACATAATGATTGTGGAGGCAGCTTGGGCAATGTTGCATGACCAAGGCCTACCACTTCATTTGTGGGCTGAGACATGCAACACAACGGTCTATTTGCAGAATAGAAGCCCGCATCACATACTTGGGATGAAGACACCAGAGGAAGCTTTCTCCAGGAAGAGACCAGATGTGGGTCACTTCAGGATCTTTGTCTCATCAGTATATTTCCACGTGACCAAGGATGCCCAGAAGAAGCTTGAGCTGACATCTGAGTTGGGGATACTTGTGGGGTACACTGATACACACCACAACTATCGAGTGTACTTGCCTACTAGTCGGAGGACAGTGGTTCTGTTAAAATTGTAAACCAAGGAAAAACTTCATGTGGGTCATCTTATTCATGGTTGATAATATTTTTATTAGATTCCTCTCGTTGAGAGGTGTAGTATTGATATAAATATCATCTGATTCTGATAAGTATTCATGGAGATATGAATTTATTTTGATTGTGGAATTATTATCAAGCCGACCTACAACTCATGTAGGCTCAGAAGCCCAACAGTCGCATCTATTCAAAAACCAATGTTGTTAAAAAATATAAGAGGAATTTTCCTCATTTGCACTCACTCTTCTCATCACATATCTCTCTCTCTCTACTGCGCAGAAATGAGTCTCTTCTCTACTGCGCAGAAATGGGTCTCTCTCTCACACATGTGAAGCAGGAAGTTGTTGAACCTGAAGCTGCAACTGCAGATCCAAATGTTGACCTGTGTGTCCTAGAAGATCTCCTCTTTGGAACTACGTTGTAGGTTCATCTGAACCTCCTTTGAAAGCCACAACTTTTGGTGGTGGAATGAAGCCAATCCGACAAATGGTTTGCAAGATATCGACTGCCCTAGTTTGAAGCCGGAAACTGCTGAAACTGAAGCTGCAACTGCAGAAGTAAAGATTTACCTACGTGGCCTAGAAGATATCCTCATCTGAACTGCGTTGTAGGTTCATCTAAACCTCCTCTGAAAGCCACAACGTTTGGTGGGGGAATGAAGTCAATCCGATGAACGGTTTGCAAGATATCGATTGCCCTAGTTTGAAGCCAAAAACTGCTGAAACTGAAGCTGCAACTACAGAAGTAAAGATTGACCTGCGTGGCCTAGAGGATCTCCTCATCTGAACTGTGTTGTAGGTTCATCTGAACCTCCTCTTAAATCCACAACTTTTGGTGGTGGAATGAAGTCAATCCGACGAACGGTTTGCAAGATATCGACTGCCCTAGTTTGAAGCTGGAAACTGCTGAAACTGAAGCTGCCAGTGCAGAAGTAAAGATTGACCTACGTGGCCTAGAATATCTCCTCATCTGAACTGCATTGTAGGTTCATTTGAACCTCCTCTGGAATCCGCAACTTTTGGTGGTGGAATGAAGTCAATCCGACGGTCGGTTTGTGAGATATCGTCTGCCCTAGTTTGATAATGAAGCCGCTAATGTTGATGCTGTTGATCTA
>APFE031725073.1:38573-63981 GCA_000404065.3 Pinus taeda
GGACAGGTAAAAAGGTAAACTACTCATTTTTAAAGACTTTTGGTTGTGAAGCCTTTGTCCACATCAAAAAAGAAAATAGAGCAAAGCTTGAGGAAAAATCAAAGAAATGTACCTTTATTGGATATGGTATAAATGATTTTTGTTATCGCTTATATGATTACGAAAATCACAAAATCATTAGGAGAAGAGATGTCATATTCAATGAAAAGTTCTTGTATAAGGATCAAATGCAGGGAAAGAAATAGGAAAAAGAAAATAAAGAATATGCAGTGCTTGATGAGATCACAGAAAAAGTAAAGGTGCCTGAAAATCATAATGATCAACAACCACAACAACAACAACAACAACCACAATAGAAACATGCACCTCAAATACCTGAAAGTGGTGTTAGAAGATCTACCAGGATAAGTAGACCCTTTGCACAATACTCTGCTTCATTATATTATGTATTGTTGATTGATTCTGGTGAACCAGAAAGTTATGAAGAAGCAATGCAGGTAGAAACAAAGAAGAAGTGGGAGCTAGCCATGAAAGAAGATATGGACTCCTTGATACATAACCAGACTTGGGACTTAGTCAGGTTGCCTGTAGGTAAAACAACATTGCAGAATAAATGGGTTTCCAGGTTGAAGGAAGAAGATGGAGGTAAACAAAGATACAAGGCTAGACTTGTTGTGAAGGGATTTGTACAGAAGAAAGGTATAGATTTTGATGAAATATTTTCTCTTATTGTTAAAATGACTTCAATCAGAACTATTTTAAGTATTATGCCAGCAAAAGATTTGCATCTTCAGCAGTTAGATGTAAAGACAAACTTTCTCCATGGGGATTTGGAGGAAGAGATCTATATGTAGTAGCCACAACCAAAAGGGAAGGAGAAATTAGTGTGCAAGTTGAAGAAAATCTTGTATGGCCCAAAAAAAGCTCCAAGGAAGTGGTATCTAAAATTTGATAGGTTTATGCCTAAACAAGGTTATACTAGATGTCACTTCGACCATTATGTTTATCTTAGAAATAAAAGTGATGGAAACTATATTATATTGTTATTGTATGTAGATGACATCCTTGTTGCAGGGTCTAACATGCAGGAAACAAATGTGCTCAAAGGAAAATTGGCAAATCCATTTGCAATGAAGGATTTGGGTGCTACAAAACAAATCCTTGGTATGAGAATAACTAGAGACAAGAAAAATTGCAAATTAATATCATCTTAGAGTGAGTACATAGAAAAGGTGTTGGAAAGATTTAATATGCAGAATGCAAAATCGGTTAGTACACCTTTGGCTATCCATTTCAAACTAACTAAGGATATGTGTCCCAAAACCCAGGAAAAAATGGATTATATGTGTAAAGTTTCATATCCATCATTCGTTAGAAGCTTAATGTATGTAATGGTCTACATAAGACCCAATATTTAACATGCAAGGGGAGTTGTAAGTAGGTATATGAACAATCGGGAAAAGAGAATTGGATTGAAGTGAAGTGGATTCTCAAGTATTTGAGAGGTACCACAAATCAAGCATTATGTTTTGGAGTTTCAAACACTGCTCTACAGGGATATGTTGATGAAGATATGGTAGGTGACAGAGATAACGGGAGGAGCACGACATAGTATGTGTTTACAGTTGGTGGAACAACTGTCAATTGGGTCTAAAAATTGTAAAACGTTATTGCACTTTCAACAATGGAAGCAGAGTATATTGCTGCTACTAAGGCTAGTAAAGAAATGATTTGGTTACAAAGGTTTATGGATGAGTTGGGAAAGAAGCTAAAGATGACCAAGTTATATAGTGACAGCCAGAGTGTTATTCATCTTGCAAAGAACTATGCATTTCATTCCAATATTAAACATATACATCTCAAGTACCATTTCATATGGTCAGTGTTGGAAGATGGATAGTTGAAGCTAGAAACAATACACACTAGTGATAATCCTATAGATATGTTAACAAAAATTGTAACTAGGGAGAAACTGAGATTATGCTCACTTTCAATTGGTCTTCAAGTATCATGATGAAGATGAGAAACATCCATGTCCAAAGTGGAAGCATTGTCCAACAAGTGAAGCAGTGGTGGATTTGTTATAATATGTCTCTAAGTGGGAGATTGTTGGGTGTGGAGCTTGATTATCTTCTTGATCCTGAGGCCTTTGTTTCAATCGAATGTATACCCCAAGAATACTATACAACCCTCCACGTGGGGGGTGCGGGGGGGGGATTTTCTCCCTTGCAGGGGTCCAGGTGGGTACCATCCCCTTTGCTTCGGGGGTTTGGGGGCCTTGTAAAATATTGTAATTTCATAGTCAATATGGTTCGTTCATTAGGCAAATGATCTAACAGTAGAAGTTATGTTAATTTAAGGGGTTCTTTTTTCCCTAAAAGGCAACCCTCATTTTATATCAGAGAATTGTATTGTGGTTGTGGATGATTATTCTAAGCGAGAAAGAGAGAGGAGATTGTGTGAGAGTGAAGAGGAAATTATAAAGGATCTACTATAGGTTGTATCTCTTCATTTTTCTGGATAATATAAAACGAAGGGCTGACTATTTCTCTGTGGACGTATCCCAAATTGGGTAAACCATGTATATTTGTATCTCTCTTGTTTTATGTGTTTCTGTATTTGTGTGTTTTCAATATTTTTTGTATTTCATTGCTCCGTTAATTAATTTCTAACAGTTGTTCCAAGTATACTGGAAATTAAGAGGCTTGACATTAAAGATATTAAGAGTCTGGATAAGGTCTTCAATTTCTTCCTGAAATGGGTCCCTAAGCATAGATCCCCCTTTCTTTTCCTTGTGATTCATAGTAGTGTTGGAGTGCCCCCCAAAAAGGCATCTCTAACCAAAATATGTGTCCTTTAGATCAAAATAATATTTCCAACATTCTTGTTTTTCTCGAAAGTGAACTGACATATATAATTTTATTACAATACATACCTGGTGAATGTCCAATATTATGAATGAGGCCATGATCCAATGGGTAGTTTTCATGGAATGTAAGAGTTGAAGCTGATTTGGGTCCCATAGGGTGCAAAGACATCTAGATGCACCATAAGAGCCAACTGTAATCACATTGCTTCTATTCCATAGTTTATTCGGCTTAGGTGAGAGATTACTCTCACTCATCTTTGTCTCCTATAAGAGGGCTACAGATCATTTTTCCTTAAGGATCAGAGACTTTTCTTCTTCTATTCGGTTTTTAGATCCAAGGTCCTTGTAATTCTAGGAGATTATATTCATCATTTACTTTTTGAGGTGGTTGTCCCCTTAGTGGGGCCTGGCATTGCTCCTTTTTTCCCTCCTTTACTTCCATTATGTTTTAACTGACGAGGGATAGTGTGCTAGAAGCCAAGTTCTGTATCCTTCTCTATTTGCTCCATCCTTATCTCTCTGTTAGATTTACGTCTTAATATATCAGTTCTCCTACCTGATTCCTTTTATTTCTCATTTTCTCATTGGTCCAATGATTTCCTTTGATGAGTTAAAGTCTTCTTCATCCTCCTTAGAGTGTTCTTTTGAACTATTATTTAATATTTCAGCGGAAATAGGATTTTCAGTGGGGATATGCCTAAGGTTTTGAGAAGATGTGAGCTCTTACTGAGTAGTAGGATCTTTAACAGTTGGATGAGAGGTTTCACCCTCTTCTAGGGTGCCAGAGAGAACTGCATATTGATTTCACTCACCCCCAGAATTGCCCACATGACTAGATCCACCTAAGGAGGGGCCTAAAGACGATGGACCCAGGCCCTCCTTGGGAGGAGCATTTTGAGGAGTCGAATCAGTTTGGGGTTGTTGTCGGTTTGATCATTTTCACCTTTTGGCTTGCTACCATTAATCATTTTGTTCTTTTTGTTGTTCTTGAGATGCTTACATTTTTGGGCACCTCTGTTGAAGTGCCCATATTCATGGCAAACTTTACATTTGAAGGGTAACTAGTCATAGTCCACCTCCTACACATGAATCCAGTTATCCATACAAAGATTGATTGTCATTGGAAAAACTTTATCCAGATACACCTCCACTCATATAAGTGCACAAGCAAAGAGACCATCTCTAGGTTATGCACAGTCAATGTACTTACCAATGAATTACCAATAAATCAAAAGGTTCCATCGTTCTAGAAGTGTAGAGGAAAATAGGGAGTTTAACCCATACTAGGACTGCACTGGGGATATCACTTTCTGGGATAAAATTAGGGTTCCAACAATTAAGTTATAAACTTTGGGCTCCCATAAAATATGGACCACTTATGAATATCAAATTCTGATTTGCTTTGTTCTCAAAGTAAAAAGTAAAAAAACCCTTACTACAAAAAGAGGAAACAACCCCGCCCGAGATGAGGGGCTTCCAGTTCTTCTTGATCCAAGTCCAAACAGAGCAAGGAGAGGGCCATATAGCCATAAACTGACCAATTAGGCCCTGATATGCAAGTTGAAGAGATCAAATCTAAGCTTGAGGGGCATTAATCTCAACTTTTGGCATGTCAACAAACTTTTTCACAAAGCCATAGGGGCCAGATTTCTTAAACTTGGGACCATTGGCTACTAAAGAATTAAACGTCATGATCTCCTTTGTGAAGGGGATTTTAGGGGTTGGCCCAACCATGGTGAGTTGTCGGGCCAATTATCTGTGAGACCGAACACTTGACAAATAGTTAAAGAGACCAAAGTTTGGAAAGAGAAAGTTGAAGGTTGTGCGAAGCTCCTGATGACGAGCCTTGACAGAGTGCTCGTGCTTGCAGGACCAAGCCACAAACCGTGATCAGATGCTCCATCCTCTCAAAGCAAATATCAACTATGAGAAATGTTATCCTCCTCACCTAAGTTCAATTTTTGCATGTGATATGTTGATTCGTGTATGAAAAAACTTTCTCCAAATAGTTATTATCATAAATCAAATTATTATAGTTAATATTTTTGGATTTAATTATAATGACTCTAGTCTTGTCACTATTAATATTCATACCCATCTTGGAGCAATAATAATAATTCATGTTTGTAATCATGATAATTTAGAACATATAATTAATAAATATATAAAAACGTAACAAATTTAATTGATAAACATGTAATTAAAAATTAAAAAAATATTTGAAATGTGATGTGTGTATGTGTGTGTGTGTGTGTGTGTGAGAGAGAGAGAGAGAGTGAGTGAGAGAACACTATAAATTGAGATCCATTTGATGACACAACTATATTTAAGATAAAATACGGATTTATATTCACAACTATTTTGTTTGAGAATTACATAATTAAATTTAATTAGTAAGCATATAAAATTCAATATTTGCAATGATTTTTTTAGTTATTTATATATATCATCAATGTTATGCATATCACATTAAAAAAATTATAAAACATTTCAAATAAAAATAGTGCATGTATTATCATGGAGGAACTTATCAGAATGGGAATAATCTCAAATCCCTAGGAAATTGATGGTCAATGCAACCTAACAAACTCTTTAATACACTACAGTCGTTGATAAGCATTAAGACTGCTGAGCATATTCGCTTGAGAATCAATCTAGGCCCTCAATTAAAAAATAAAATAAAAAGTCAACATATCCTCATCCACCTTAAGTTGAAATAAGAAGCCTTCGCCAATTAGTGATTTAATAAAGTTAAAGATAAGAATGTTTTTATATCTAAAGATGTGAAATTTATATAAATATAAATAATGTTATTAAAAACCAATATAGATCCATATTAACTCCCAATCTACCAAGAGAGGAATCAAATCTTTTAAAGTGTAATCTTTTCCTCAAATTTTGCATTTAAAATGAGGGTTACAACTTGATAGATTTGATCCTTCCTGACCCTTGGTATCCTCAAAATTAAGATATATCTATATTAATTATTAATTAGGACAGAATTCTTTTGACCCCAAAAAATTGTTATACCTTCAAAATGATGCTAGAGAGGCTCTTCAAGAAGGAGAAAATTGCAATTCGCAGCCTTCATAGTCACAAATTAACACATTTAATTCAATGCACACTTGCAAAGTGAAAAAGAGAAAAAATTAAGAATTATGAAACAAATTCCTTTCTAGTTAATGCTTGGTTTGACGAGGAATGAAAAAAGGCATGGAGAATGTGGAAAGAGTCAAACAAGGATAACATAAAGCTCAAAGATTACAAGAAGTTATTAAGCAAGAAGAAAACCGATTTCATGGTTTCAAGGAGGGAAAAACTAATCTTCCTTGGGAAAAATAATCCCAAATTATTTTGGAAGGAGCTCCAACCGAAAAAGATACAAATTGAAAATAATATTACAGCTTCTAAATTGTTTGGATATGCAAGACATCTGCGGTTCCCAAGGTTGACCCTCCCCCCTTGGTCAACACTGATATTGAACTCTTCACAGTACAAGAGGTAGAGATGGGTATCAATAAGTATCAGGATATATATATTAACTTTAGATATATATGGGGGGGAAGAACAAAGACATAGAGTGATAGAGGTGGAGCAGGAGCGACAAGGGAGAGATGAAGATGAGATGAAGATAAACTGAAGGAAATTGGAGAGGAAGAATGAAGAGAAAGAGGGAGAGGAGTTAGAGAAGTAGATAAGGGTAAGAGAGGAAGAGGGAGACATAAATATGGAGGTGGGAGAGAGAGGAGAGAGGGAGGGAGATAGTGAGAGGATTGGAAGGAAGAGAGAGAGAGAGGGGGGGGGGGGAGAGAGATGTGGGGAAGAAGAGGGAGGTTGAAGAGAAAGGGAGAGAGAGGAAGGACGAGAGAGAGGAGGAGAGATAGAGGAATATAGATATGGAGTTGGAGGGGGAGAGAGGGATGGTAGAAGAAATACATAGAGAGTGAGAAGTGGGGAGAGAGAGGGAGTGACAAGGGAGAGATGGAGAGAGTGTGTGTATGTTTAGGGGTGAGATAAAGAGACAAAGGAGAGATGGAGACAAGGGGGGACAACATGAGAGAGAAGGAGAAAGGGAGAGATATAGTAACACAATTAGGGAGAGAAAGAGAGAGTGTTGGGGAAGAGAGATGATTTGAGGGCAAAGAGAGAGAGAGAGAGAGAGAGAGAGGTAGGAGAGAAAGGGAAAGTGAGGAAGGATGAGAGAGAGGAAGAGAGTGATGGGGGAAGAGAGAGAATTGGATTTTAGAGAGAAAAAGAGAGAGAGAGATGGGGGAAGAGAAAGGGGGGTAGGAGAGAAAGGGAGAGAGGGGACTTGGGAGCGAAGAGGAGAGAGGGAGGGATAGAGAGATGGAGTTGGAGGGGGAGAGAGGGAGGGAATATTAAAGACACAAAGAGTGACAAGTGGAGAGAGAGAGGGAGGCATAAGGGAGAGATGGAGAGAGAGTGTGTATGTTTGGGGGTGAGATAATGAGACAAAGAAGGAGAGATGGAGAGAAGGGGGGGGGAGAATGAAAGAGAGAGGCATATAGTAACATAGTTGAGAGAGAGAGAGAGAGAGAGAGAGGGAGGGAAAGAGAGATGGAGACGGAGTGGGAGAGAGATGGAGGTAAGAATAAAGACATAGAGGGATAAAGGTGGAGAGAGAAATAGGGAGTGATGAATATGGAGAGAGAGGGAGAGAGGACGGAAGGAGGAAAGAGAGATAGAAGTAAGGGAGAGGGAGAGTGAGAGAAGGGGAAGAGAGAGAGAGAGAGAGAGAGAGAGGGAGGGAGATGAGGAGGGAGTGATATATTGATATATTGGAGATAGAGAGTGTATGTTTTGTGGGTGATATAGAGAGATAGAGGGAGATAAAGATATAGATGGAAGGTGAAGAGAGGGAAGAAGAGAGAGATAGGGATGGGGAGGGAGGGACAGAGAGTTCGATAGATATCAAGTGAGAGAGTGTGTGAGTTTGCAAGGCTGAGATTGAGAGACAAATAAGGAGAGATGGAGGGAGATATAGATATATATGGGGAGGTTGAGAGAGGGAAGAAGATTTCTTACACTATATGCATTGATTTCAGTGTAGACAGTGATTTCTAATCCTATTTGATTGCTTTCACTAGATGCATTGATTTTAGTGTATATGTTGATTTCTAATGATATTTGATTACTTGTACTAGATGCATTGATTTCAATGTAGAGAATTTCTAATATTATTTGATTACTTGCACTACATGCATTGATTTTAGTGCAGATGGTGATTTCTAATCCTATTTGACTATTTTCACTAGATGGATTAATTTCAATGTAGATGTTGATTTCTTGTTATATTTGATTTCTTGCACTAGATGCATTGATTTCAATGTAGATGGTTTCTAATGCTATTTGATTGCTTGCACTAAATGCATTGATTTTAGTGTAGATGGTGATTTCTAATCCTATTTGATTTATTTCACTAGATGCCATGAATTTAGTGTAGTGTTGGTTTCTAATCCTATTTGCTCACTTGCACTAGATACATTGATTTGAGTGTAGATATTGATTTCTAATCCTATTTTCTTACTTGCATTAGATGCATTGATTTCAGTGTAGATGTTGTTTTCTAATCTTATTTGATTGCTTGCATTAGATGCATTGATGTCGATGTAGATGTTGATTTATGATTTGATGTAGTTGGATGTATGATGGTACATTAATTTTAAAGTGATTGGATTAACAATGTGCATTGATTTCGGTGTAAGAACAAAAAATATTGACAATATACATTGACTTTTTTGTTATGGTAATTTAACCTATTAATATTGGACAGCAAGAGAGACAAGGTATGATGTTTACTACAATAGCTCGAGCTAAAGATTTAAATGGTTTACGATTTCAACTATCCTTTTCGTGTAATTGATATGAAAAGATGACAAAACCAGTAAGGGTGGCAATAAGAATAGTACAAGAAAATAGTTTGAGAGATTGGTCACAATGAAGACTATCTGTAATTGACTACATTCTTATTATTCACATTTTCAATCATTAAACACTATTACATTATTTGCATTCAAAATTTTTATTTCATAATTTTTCATCATTAAAGTTATTAACAATATTTATCATCTCAACAAACTGAGGTAACTAAGAAAATTTAAAATTAAAATGACCAGATAAATCTCAAACTTATTTAGCATATTTAAAATCATTATATTAATATTATATGTATTTACATATTATTGATAAAATTAATCATATGTTCGATAGATTTTCCTTGGCCGCAAATGAGTGAAACCGGCCTAGATCCATATTAACTCCAGATCTATCAAGCTTGCAAACCTTTCTATTTTGCACTCAAAAAAGATGTTTGCACCTCGAGATATTTAATCCCTCTTCGGGCGCTTGATAGATCCAAAGTTAAGATAAATCTAGGCTGGTTGAAGTTTCAAATCTCTTGTTGGGCCGAAAGGCACATTCTACAGCCCAATATGACCCCGATGTGTAAGTATGTCACGTCCTCAAAAAATAATAAAAATATTTTGTACTAATTTCAGCCAAAATATTAGCTTGAATCCTAAATTATATATAACTTGAATCTTTAGATTATATGTAACATTTTATTCTTATTAATGGACTAAGATTAATTATTGAGCCAAATAAACGTAAATGTAAATGTAAACACGTTTAATATTTAGCATTTAACATTTTTAATCTAATGTGGGTCCTATTTAAAAAACAATCAAATTATTATTATGTATAAACACAATATAAATTTAAAATATGAAGAGGTTTACCAACACTCAAAAAATAGGTATGGTAAATAAATAAAAATATAAATAAACCAGAGATATGGTAAATAAATAAAACCTATTTGTATACTTACTCCATATGTGTGGTAAATAAATAACAATTTAAATAAACTAGAGGTATGGTAAATAAATAAAACCTCTTTTTATATTTACCTCATAAACCTCTTTATATTTACAAAAAATCAAAATTAAACGAAACCTATGGGCCAAATTCCATGGGACAAATTATTATTAATACCATGAGCCAAATACCATGGGCCAAATACCACATTTGTAAAAAAATATGGTAAATAAATTAATAAATATAAAAGAGGTATGGTAAATAAATAAAAATATATCAAATAGGATTAGAAATCAACATCTAATTATATATGGGCGAGATACCTTGGACCAAATTATTATTAATACCATGCAAAAAAAACATTATTAACCCTAATATTAATATTAATATTAAGAGATTAATGTTGATATTATTATTAAATCTAATATTCATATTAATATATTATAATAGTATTATTATTAATTTAATAACTTTGGATTAATGCAATTTTAATTTGTTATATTTATATATATTTAATATATCATGATATATGTATTAACTGTAGATATATATGGAAGGGAAGAACAAAGACATAGAATGATAGAGGTGGAGCAATCGGGGGAGTGACAAGGGAGAGATGAAGATGAGATGACGATAAACTGAAGGAAATTGGAGAGGAAGAATGAAGAGAGAGAGGGAGAGGAGTGAGAGAAGTAGATAAGGGTAAGAGAGGAAGAGGGAGGCATAAAGATGGAGGTGGGGGAGAGAGAAGGAGAGAGGGAGGTATATAGTGAGAGGATTGGAGGGCAAAGAGAGAGAGAGATAGGGGAAGAGAGAGGGAGGTTGGAGAGAAAGGGAGAGAGATGAAGGACAAGAGAGGAGGAGGGATGGAGGGATAGAAAGATGGAGTTGGAGGGAGAGAGAGGGATAGCAGAAGAAATACATAGAGAGTGAGAAGTGGAGAGAGAGAGAGAGTGACAAGGGAGAGATGGAGTGAGAGTGTGTATGTTTAGGGGTGAGATAAAGAGACAAAGGAGAGATGGATACAAGGGGGGACAAAAGGAGAGACAAGGAGAAAGGGAGGGATATAGTAACACAATTAGAGAGAGAAAGAGAGAGTGATGGGGAAGACAGAGGATTTGAGGGTAGAGAGAGAGAGAGAGGCATAAGAGAAAGGGATAGTGAGGAAGGACGAGAGAGAGGACTTGAGAGAGAGGAAGAGAGCGATGGAGAAGAGAGAGGATTGGAGCAGAGAGAGAGAAATAGAGAGAGATATGGGGGAAGAGAGAGGGAGGCAGGAGAGAAAGGGAGAGAGAGGAAGGATGAGAGAGAGGACTTGAGAGAAAAGAGGAGAGAGGGTGGGATAAAGAGATGGAGTTGGAGGGGGAGAGAGGGAAGGAAGAATAAATACACAAAGAGTGAGAAGTGGAGAGAGGGAGGGAAGAATAAATACACAAAGAGTGAGAAGTAGAGAGAGAGAGGGAGTCACAAGGGAGAGATGGAGAGAGAGTGTGTATGTTTGGGGGTGAGATAATGAGACAAAGAAAGAGAGATGGAGATAAGGGGAGAGAGAATAAAAGAGAGATGAATATAGTAACATATTTGGAGAGAGAGAGAGCGGGGAGGGGGGGAGAGAGGGAAGAAGAGAGAGATGGAGATGGGGAGGGAGGGACAGAGAGTTTGATAGATATCAAGTGAGAGAGCGTGTGAGTTTCTAGGGCTGAGATAGAGAGACAAAGAAGGAGAGATGGAGGGAGATATAGACATAGATAGGGGGATGAGAGAGGGAAGAGGATTTCTTGCACTAGATGCATTGATTTCAGTGTAGATGGTGATTTCTAATCCTATTTGATTACTTTCACTAGATGCATTGATTTTAGTGTATAGTTGATTTCTAATGATATTTGATTACTTACACTAGATGCATTGATTTCAATGTAGAAAATTTCTAATCTTATTTGATTGCTTGCACTAAATGCATTGATTTCAGTGCAGATGGTGATTTCCATTCCTATTTTATTGCTTTCACTACACAAATTAATTTCAATGTATATGTTGATTTCTTATTATATTTGATTTCTTGCACTAGATGCATTGATTTCAATGTAGATGATTTCTAATGCTATTTGATTGCTTGCACTAAATGCATTTATTTCAGTGCAGATGGTGATTTCTAATCCTATTTGATTGCTTGCACTAGATGTATTGAATTCAGCGTAGTGTTGGTTTCTAATCCTATTTGCTTACTTGCACTAGATGCATTGATTTGAGTGTAGATATTGATTGCTAATCCTATTTTCTTACTTGCATTAGATGCATTGATATCAGTGTAGATGTTGTTTTCTAATATTATTTGATTGCTTGCATTAGATGCATTGATGTCAGTGTATATGTTGATTTATGATTTGATGTAATTGGATGTATGATGGTACATTAATTTTAAAGTGATTGCATTAACAATGTGAAGATATTTTTGTGTAAGAAAAAAAAATATTGACAATACACATTTATTTGTGTTATAGTAATTTAACCTATTAATATTGGAGAGCGAGAGAGACAAGGTATGATGTTTACTACAACAACTCAAGCTAAATATTTAAATGGTTTACGATTTCAACTATCCTTCTCATATAATCAATATGAAAAGATGAAAAAACTAACAAGGGTGACAATAAGAATAGTACAAGAAAATAGTTTGAGATTGATCACAATGAAGACTATTTGTAATTGACTACATTCTTATTATTCACATTTTCTATCATTAAACACTATTAAATTTTCATTTTGCATTCAAAATTTTTATTTCATCATTTTTCATCACTAAAGTTATTAACAATATTTATCATCTCAACAAACTGAGGTAACTAAGAAAATTTAAAATTAAAATGGCGAGATAAATCTCAAACTTATTTAGCATATTTAAAATCATTATATTAATATTAAATGTATTTATATATTATTGATAAAATTAGTCATGTGTTTGATATATTTTCCTTGGTCGCACATGATTGAAACCGGCCTAGATCCATCTTAACTCTAGATCTATCAAGCATCGAGAGGGATCAAATCTATTAAGGTGCAAACCTTTCCTCAAGTTTTTCACTCAAAAAAGAGGTTTGCATCTCGAGAGATTTGATCCCTCTCGGTGCTTGATAGATCCGGAGTTAAGATGGATTTAGGCTAGTTTAATTAGAGTTAGGATATTATAAAACATGATGACATCTAAGTTTCAAATTCACATTTGTGAGAGTTAATCTCGTGATAATTAATGTCTTATACTACAATAATGGTTAGGTTAGAAAACCTTATATTATGATTCATTGTAAATTTACTTAGTCACTCACACTTGAAAATTATGAAAATTTGTTGTATTGAGCACATCAATTATGGATGGGTTATCTGAAGAGAATCCTTTAGTAGATTTTCATCAATAATTAGCTAGATGAATATGAAAAAAATATTAGAAGTATTATATAATGGTCAACAAAATTTCATTATTAGTTTCATAAGGCTTGTACCGCCATCCACCTAAAGCTTTATGGTGCTTGATGATGCACCTACAACATAGACCTTATAAGTGTGTTAGCAAGGTGTGGGTAGCTTAAGTGAGTTGGATTGAATTGCAGTGAATTTGAAGCAGCTGTCTCAAGGCTCTAAGCAAGCCATCGATTGGTCACTTTGCATAGTCTGTAAGAACTTGGTTTTCTTAGACATATACCTTACCTCTTTTAAATAAGTTGATATCTATACAAATTATAAAATAACAAATAAGTGTTGCTTCATGTCCCTTCAATTCCAATTGCATTGAAGTTAAATTGTTCTTTTTTCTTCAAAACTTATCATGAAGTTTCAACATGATGGCTTTCTATACTATGTGAAGGTTATATAACATTCAGGAGAATATAAACAATGTTAAGGGTCTTCCTAATTGTATACTTCATGGTCATTTCAATCAATGCTTAACGATATCATTGTTTTTGTTTTGTCGATCAAAAACTCTAAATTCATATTACTGTGAAGTACATTCATATTGGCATTAGCTTGTCTTGCCTCACTCAAACTGGATTTGTTGGCAATGAGAGTTGGAATATAAAGCAGAAGATTTAACATTTTGCACCTTATTTCCAGAGGGCTATGTATCCATACAAGCCAAAAATTAACAAAATAAGAACACAACCTATAAAATTCATTTTAGGGTGGCAGGCACAGTGGGTGCACATTTTCATGTGTTAGTTGCTCCCTTTGTTCATGCGAATGAAATTCAATATGCTCCATTCATGCTTCAATCTTCTGCAGGTGTTCATTGGTTCATCGTTGGCTTCTACGAACATTAGCCAATTGTTCCAAGATTTCCTCTTTAGTGAACTGAATATCATTCCACTAGGCCACATTCTCATTAGAATCCTCGTACCAATGGTCACAAAGGATATACGGGTTGGCCTAGATCCCTCTCAATTGTGTGGCAATTGTTTCCAGGGAGGTGACCTGAACTACTCGACCATGAAGTAGTGTAGGGTTGTGTGATAAACCCTCCTCCATGTCCAAGCTATTTGAATGGACCTCACTAAGGAAGAGGTTCCTTCCCCTCTACCCACTATGTAGTCACGGAAGCCACTTCCATGATGAGGTCTACCTCTTTGTCGCGCCATTCCTACAAGCACTAAAATAACTCTGAGTAGGCAAATATCCCGATCCAACAGTCACTCTAGCTCACCATAACACAACGCAGTCCCCAATGCCCACCACAAGACTACAAAACGCCCAAGGTTTATGGGTTTGAATCCACTATACTAGGACTAGACTTCCCCGAACCTCCCGACACTACAAGGATAAATAAACCCATCATGATCACACAACCCCCGAAACTTATGAGTAAACTCCCCACAAAATAACATAGGGGACTTCCAAAACCACTGGGGACCACCTAGCTTAACACTCAAGCCACGCTTTGCCTCTGCCCCTAGGCCAATAGGGACCTCAGACGCAATAGACGAGTACAAATAATTCCAATTCTAGCATTGGAGGCATCAACTTCTTCCTCCTGGAGTCTGAGACACCCTACAGGTATCACTAGTCTTACATGAACGGAAACCCAAACATAAACCCATAAAGGTAATCATATATAACCAGCAAACATTAGCCTAAGAGATAGAGGGTTACCCAAAGACGCTTGTCAAAAGATTGCCACCAGTGCCGAAGGAAAGAAGCCAGCGGGTGAGGAAGTCGTAACCCCAAGAGGAAGCGAGCAGACACCAACGCAAATTCTACAGAACTCGGTGCACCTGGATCCCAGACAAAGTCTTGGGCATAAAACCACACACATGGATTGATTACAGCAACTAGCTCCCTACTACCCTGGCCTTTCGACTTTCACCTTAGACCTAACCAGTAAGCACAATTGTCACCCTAACCTTTCTTGTCGTTCTTTCTCATTGCCAGCAACAAGCAAAAAGTGACCTCCCTTCAACCTGGCAGACAATATACTCTTCTTATTTCCATAGACTTCCTTTGATTAACGGGGCATCCCCCACCTACCCTCTTTAATCCATGCATGTATCACAACTGCCTCAGGGTGGGGATCCCAAGCACCCCCTCAATTGCAGTTCTTTCACCATGTTGGTACCAATTTATGACTGATTATTTTATGTAAAAATCGTATTTTATTCATCATTTTCCTTTATTTAGCCTTTCAATTTCCTCCATATTCCTTAGAAACTCCTTGATATAATTTTATTTCCACTATTTTTATCTTGGAATTAATCTTAGGAATTTTTGTGTTGAAATTGGAAATTTCCGAAAAATTACAAGTTGTTGTAACTTCCTATAATGGCTCCATGGTTTGATATGTTGCAGGACAAGTTGGCAAATTCGAAGACTTGGGTTTGATCCTAAATGTACAAGGATGGTGGAATACCTATCCACTCTTGGATTTGAAGATTATAGGTGGTCGGTCAATGCTTGTCAAACCCAGCCATTTTAGCAAAAATTCCAGATTTTGCGAACAAACTTTGCTATTTTGGGGATTTTTCTCAAATTGAGGATCTGAACTAATTCGACCTCCTTTGATGTAATTGTTAGTTTTTCATTAGGATTATGAGGAGTACGAATAGCTTCCACTTGTTGTGAAGATTTAGGATAAATAACTCAAAAGGAGAATTATGTAGTTTAGTAGTTGTTGATACATGAAAAACTTGGGAACGCAGTTTATGTATTTTCTATTTCCAGACTTGAATACAAAGATACAGTGTTGGAGTCCATATTTATGTTTCAGATCTAGTATTTGTCTTCATTTGAATTAGTCTAAGGTGTGCTTGCAAAGTGTGGAGGGCCCCCACTACAAAGCTGGTACACTTTTCCTTGAATTTTCTTTTACAATTGCATAGATAGATCTGACACTTAGAATTGTCATTCAATTCATATGTTGCAAGTTTACAAAATTGGAAATTGTTAATTGAAGAGATCCACATCTGTTGTGAACGAGCTTTGTAAGAAAACCTCAATTGATACTCATCTTGAAATTGACAATTATGCTTGCTATTTCATGGTTTTTATCTCATAGCTTGATCTATATTTTGTTGTTCATTGGTTATGATTTGTAGTTGCAGAGCTCAATTAGTAGTTTGTTGACTGAACGTTGTAAGAGGTTCCACTATTGTTGATCTCCAAAGCTACATAACTCATTCACTGTTTTGTGTGATAAGTAATTAGGACTCTGTTTTCCATATAGACAATTAGCTTTATTTCATTTAAGTAAATGCTTAAGTTTTGAAAATACAAAGAGAAACCTCTTGTAAAATAGGATTGTTGATTTTTCCACATTAAGCTATCATTTTGGATTGTAGGTTACTGTGGTGAGATTTTTGAAAGGAGTTTGGATTTTCCACAGTGCTCATGATTTTTGGTCGACGTTTCGAGTCTGAACCTAGACTCATCTTCAGGACAAATTGTGAGGAGAAAAGAAGGAAATGACAGGTATAAATATGAAAACAGCTAGCTGTAAAGATATTGGCCGACTCATTTAATTTTAATTATTTCTATTATTATTTAAGTCTCTAGCTTTCTGATTATTTTATTTTATTAATAATTAATTTGTTATTCTCACTTTGATAATAATAATATTTGATATTTATGGTTTATATTATTATAATTTCTCAATTTATTGTTATTATTGTTTTTAATTCCTGTTTTATGCTATTTTATTTTATTATATTAGTTCTAATGCTATTTGCTTATATTTAAATCTTTATTAATATGGTTATATATGTTAATTATTGAGTATTTTAATTAACGCTATTTGTTTATATTTAAATCTTTATTTATATGGTTATATATGCTAATTATTGAGTATTTTAATTAATTATATTATATTATATTTAATTATTGTATATAATGATTATTCTTATGGTTAGTCACCTTAGTTATGATACTATTCTTATTGCTATTTTAATAATTATTAGAATGTTTTTGTTCTTATTTATTAATATTTATGTTCATAATTATTATTTACTCTTAGATAGTTATTTATTCTTAATTCTAGGATATTATTTTTTATATTATTTCAATAAATTTATTAGTGTGTATATTTATATTTATTTATTTGTTATTGTTACCAATGATATTAATTATTGCTCCTATTTTCTATAACTTATTAATCCTATCATTTATTATCGCTATTTTATTTCATTCATTGTTGATTATAACTTACATTAATATATATATTATTGTTTTTAATATTATTAATTATTTATATGAATCTATTATTATTATTTATACTCTTGCTTGTTATACTATATTCATAATATTTTATTTCATTCTTTTTTTGTTAGTTGGCATTTAAATGATTATTATTATTATTTGGGTTATACTAACTAAGGTTATTTCTTACTGAAGCTTATCCTGCCTAGGTCTCTAAAGAGTAGCAAAGCGGAATATGATAGCTGGTCAAGGATTACTAATCTTGCTATCGGGATTGTTTGCGGGGGTTAGCAAAGGGTTCCAATTTCTGCTAATTTCCATGCCACCATCCCTATTAAGGGTTTCAGGATGCTTAATGATTTCAATAGCTTCTCTAACCTTGCGCTTGAAATGGTGTTCTACCTTGGCGATGACTTTGGTGTCTTCCAGGCATATGTGGTGATTAGTTTTACCAACATGCTCAGCTAAGGCTGAGGATCGGATTCTTTCGTTCCGGATGTCTGCACTATGCTCTTTGAGTCTAATCCTAACGGATCTACCAGTTTCTCCTATGTATTGATCACCACAAGAACATTTGATGATATATACTCCTTTTTGCTGAAGATGTTCTTGGTTGTCCTTAACAGATTTCATTCTTTGTTTAATGGTAGACAAGGGTTTAAAAGCAGTCTTTATATTATTCTTATTGAGGATTTTTGCTATTTTGTCAGTGACTCCTTGGATGTAAGGGAGGCAGGCATTCGAGGTAGGGGTGTCTTTTGTTTTGCTTTTATTATTATCAGATTTCGCTTTTTGAATGGCTTTGTATATGCTTGTATTTTTGTACCCTAGGTTGGCAAAAGCTCTTTTGAGGTATGAAATTTCTTCATCAGTATGGTTTATATCAGAGATTCTAAAGGCTCTAGTGAAGAGGGTTTGCAGCACCCCCATTTTTTGGGCAGGGTGGTGATGAGAGTCGGCATGAAGGTAGTTATCTGTATGGGCTTTCTTTCTAAAAACTTTGTGACCTAAGGAACCATCCTTCCTTCTTATGAGGAGGATGTCCAAGAAAGGAATGCAATTATTTTTTCTCCTAGTTGTCTCTTGATCCCCCTTTTTTAATCTTTAATTTGTGTTCATTACTAAAGTCAATTGATGAGTCAAGATTTGTGTTCATTACTAAACTACGCAACTCATGATATAGAAATGGTAGTCATTGTTTATGCACTAAATATTTGGAGCCACTACCTTCTAGGAAGGAAGTTTGATCTTAGAATTGACCATTGTGGGCTACAACACATATTCACTCAAGACCACTTAAATGCAAGCCAAAGATGATGGTTTGAGCTAATTAGTGAATATGATTTTGATATGAATTACATAAAAGGGATGGTAAATAGGGTGGTTGATGCTTTAAGTAGGAGGTCTCAAATATTTTCAGTGATTCCCTTAAAGACAAATTTGAGGGAGAAACTGCTTGATTTACAATTTAAAGACACCTGGTATCAGGGGTTTAGAAAAAGTTTGAGGTAGGATGAAATGAGGGTCCCAAAATATGAAGAATACTCCCTTGATAACAATGGGATACTACAATTTTAGGGAAGGATATATGTACCACCGAATGAATATATACGCCAGTTAATCTTGAATAAAGCACATTGCCTAGTATACATGGCACACCTTGGTGTTAAGAAGATGAATGCAGACTTGAAACCACTCTTCTTTTGGAAAGGGATGAAGAAGGACATTGTAAACTTGGTAGCAAGATGATTAGAGTGACAACAAGTAAAAGTTGAACACAAACATCCAACAGGATTATTGCAACCCCTTGAGGTACCAAAATCTAAATGGGAAGTTATATCAATGGACTTCATTGTGGGACTACCAATGACCTCAAGAAGACATGATTCCATATTTGTAGTGGTAGACACGTTGACCAAGAGCGCCCATTTCATACCAGTTAAGACTACATATAAGGCACCCAAAATAGCTAGAGTCTTTATTGATGAGATTATGAGATTGCATGGAGTGCCTATGAAGATCATATCTGATAGGGGAGTTGTGTTTACAGGAAGGTTTTGGACCAGTTCCCAAGAAGCCTTGGGAACCTAGTGGAACTTCAGCACTACTTATCACCCTAAGACAGATGGGTAGACAGAGAGGACTAATCAAATCCTCAAAGACATGCTTCGGATGTATGTGATGGACCAACAAAAGAGAAGGGGGGATTTTTTACCCCTTGTGGAATTTGCTTACAATAATAGTTATGAGAGTTCCATCAATATGGCGCCATTTGAGTTCTTATACAGAAGACCTTGCAGAACACCTCTCAGTTGGGACCGACTAGAGGACCGAGTATTAATAAGACCAAAAGTGGTGCAAGAGATGGAAGAACAAATGATTATGATTAGAGGAAGGCTAAAAGAAGCACAACATTGACAAAATATCTATGCTGATGCTCATCGAATAGATCGAAGTTATGAAGTGGGAGATATGGTATTCCTAAGAGTAAGGCCCCAAAATAAAACTCTATAAGATTCGGAAAGGGAGAAAAATTGCCTCCACGGTTTGTGGGACCTTTTGAAATCTTAGAAAAGAAAGGATTGGTGGCATATAGGCTTTCCTTATCTCCATCTTTAGCGCATATGCACGATGTATTTCATATTTATGTTTTGCGTCATTATATTTTAGATCCTTTCCATGTTATTGACTTTGGTCATTTGTAGGTTTCAGTCGAGGGAATAGTAATGGCTGAACCAGTTCGCATACTGGACCAACGAACTTTGCAGATTAGATGATGGTTAGTGGACCAAGCTAAGGTCCAATGGAACAATTATAGCCCTAGTTCAGCTACTTGGGAGGACTCCGAGGAGATGCGTCACCATTCTCCTTACCTATTCCAAGGACTTCGAGGCGAAGTCTATTATTAAGAGGGGGTGTATGTAGTTCCCTGCTCTAGTTGACTGACATTAATATGAGATTAACATTTATTTAGCCCTAAGGCCCACACTTTATTCTTTGAGGACCTCAGGTTGAGGATCTGGACACATGACTCTATTATTATTGGTTGTGATATTAGTGGTTGTGATGCTTATGTATGATCTCCATTTATATTATGATGAAGATAGCATTAATGGTTATGCATGTTCTCTATTGATATTATGATGATTGTGGCATAAATGGTTATGTTTTTTATCTATTTGATGTTATGATGTTGATAGATTTGATAGATATGTATGATTCCATTGATGTTATGATGATGATAGCCATGATGAATGTGTCCCCTATGTTACCTACTTGCATTAGTTCTGGTTCACAATGAACAATGATGTGAATTACCAGGTGATGGTAATGATGCTATTATAGCAATGACTAACATTGAGAAACCTTGTTACTGATTATTATTGAGTATGGCAGGAAACCACCAGAGGCACTTGCACATGACGAGTTGACGACGCCTGGTTTGATGAAAATTTATATTATTTTGTCTTTGAAATTCTAAGTCGATTTTGAAACCTACTATATATGTTTATCTATATTCTGATGATATGTTAGTGGTTGCAGGCACAGATTAGTTGCTTGGCTGAATGACTCACATATGGGTGATGGGGTTGCACAATTGGATGGAACCGAATGGGATGGGTGGGACAATGTCCCTGATCTCACCCACTAGCACTTCCGCCGTGACTTGGGCTAGAAAGGTTGAAAAACCTTCGCCTTGAAGATCACAATGTCATGAGGGTAGGTCCCAAAGTTAGGTCACTCATGAGGATTTTACCAGGGGGTGCGCATCAAGGAAGATTCTTTGATCCCTGACACCATTAGTCTCAATATAGCCGGTAACATAAGAGATGATAGTGGTCTCTGTCGTTGCACCTATACCTTCCCCTCGTAGCCAATGAATGCTTGAAGGGCAAGTGGCATCACACCCTTGGAACTTCAAGGGAATTTCTTAAAGGGCACAACCAACTTGGCACCCTTGGCATCACAAATAAACTGTTAGGCGTGGCACCCTTGGAACTTCAAGGGAAGTTCCTGAAGGGCACGACCAAACATGGCACCCTTGGAATCATAAAAATAAATAAATTAATAAATATAATCAAGAAATGAAAACCAGGTAAATTCACATCAAGGGTAAATGATGTTAGAAACCAAGGTAATTAAATCAAGTATAAAACTTGGGTTAAGAGGATCATAAGAAGAAATAAAATAGTTTACCTTAAAAACTCTACCCTTCCCATGTTGGAAAATATTAGGTAGATAATGTAGTTTAATTAGGTAAAAACAGGAAAGAGGGACATAAATGTAAGGATAAATATTAATCCCAAAATAGTTAAACCTAATTAAGAGAAGAGGATGGTGAATTAAAATAAAATTAATAAATTAAATTTCAGAGAAATATAGAGAACCTCCATGTGGCAACAACCAACATAAGAATATCCATCTAAGAGATAACTTGAGTTAAATTAGGGAGTAGATGGGGGATAAAATCTTGACTCATCAATTGACTTTAGTAATGAACACAAATTAAAGATTAAAAAAGGGGGATCAAGAGACAACTAGGAGAAAAAATAGGAATCTTGTTGAGGTGAGGAAAAATATTATTTTAAAATTAAAATTTAAGTAAATAATCTTGGAGATCCTTGATGAGAGAGTGAAACATGGGTGAGTGATTAATCAAATTATTGAATTATAAAAAATAATTAAATATGCATGAAATGCCAAGTGTCACCTATGAGAACTCCTTTCAAATAAGGGGCAAGCCATGGGAGAAGGGACTTTTTGGACCCTAATGTTGGATGGATTAGACTATGCCAGAGTAGTGACTATCAGCTATAGTGAGTTTGGTGAGGTAGAGAACTTTAGAGAGGGGACGCTTGAGCCAAGGAGTGCTCTCCTCTACAAGCTAATTACATTCCTCCATTGTACAACCCCATTGCAGCTCGGGGGTCCACGGGGAAGGAAAGTACCCAAGGAGTAGGCTGGGAGGTCAACCGGTGGGTCATTGCATTTAAACAAGTCAACATTCACACATGGAGGCGATCGACAATGAAGGAAGGCAAATAGTGGCAAGTGAAGTTTGAATCTCGTCTCCTGGTGAATGGTACCTATGTTTTTATAGTATTCTTTTGTATGACTTCATTATGGTTTTAGTTAACAACATGTAAATTTAATGATATGTTTAATAAAGAGAATTTCCGGAAAGTTTTATATATTTCTTAAATAATTTTTGAATTCCCAATGTTATTTTTCTTATGGTTGTATTTTGAGTATTTTAATAAAAAAAATAAAAAAATTAGGGTTGGTCCCTACAAAAGGGAACTGCATTTTGAGAAAATCTGAAGAAAGTTGGCTTTGGTAAAAAAGATTGAGACACCTAAATTTTTCTCAACTATACAAATCAGGCAAGATGGGAGTAGTTCATGACTTGCCTAATGTTTCTCCACCTGAAAATAATATTTACAAATCATGTCAATTTGGTAAGCCCTCCAGAGTTCAGTTTAAAGCCAAAGAAGGTACTTCAAGTAGACCCCTTAAACTTGTTCACACTGATTTATGTGGACCTATGAGAAAGAAGTCTCCTTGTGGTGAACAATACTTCATATTATTAATTGATGATTTTGGAAGATTACTAAGTATAAATATGGGATATTTGAAAAGTTTAAAATATTCAAGGCTTCGGAAAAAAAAAATGAATTAGATCTAAAAATCGAGTGACTTATATTTTATATAGGAGAAGAGTTTATATCAGATGAATTTTTTAATTTTTGTGAAAAACATGGCATCATAAGATAGTTTTCCATTAGCTAAAACTCCTCAATAGAATGGAGTGGTAGAAATAATGAATATAACAGTTCAACAAATGGCATGTGCCATGCTTGATGAATTAGGAACCCCTCACACCTTCTAGGGAGAAGAAATACATACAATTGTGGATATACTTAACAAGCCTCATGTTCGAGTAAACAGTGATAAAACTCTATATGAACTCTGGTATGGTAAGCCTACAAATATCAAACACTTTTGAATCTTTGGAAGAAAATGTTTCATAAAGAAAAATGATGATAAGCTTGGAAAATTTGAATCCAGATTTGATGAAGGAATCCTTCTTGGATACTCTTCCAAAAGAAAAGGATATAAATTCTATAATAAAATACTTCAAAATATTTTTGAAGGTACATATGTTATGATTGATGAAGCATAGGCAGGTCCCAAAAGGGAAGTACAAGAGGATGATGAACTTATCCCCTACTAAAATCCAAGAATTTGTAGGAGAAGAAGAAAGAAAAGAATTAGAAGAAGGAAATGCAAATACAGGTATGTCATAAAAGACCCCATCAAGGTATGTTTAGAAAAATCATCCTAAATCTCAAATTCTAGGTGATAAGGAAGCAAGAATACAAACTAGAAAAACTTTTTTTAGATCATCTAGTCACTTGGCCTTATTATCCATAATTGAACCTGAAAATGTGAATCAAGCAAGTAAAGATGAATTTTGGGTGAAGGAAATACATTAAGAACTTGATCAAGTAGAAAATAACCATGCATGGGAACTCGTACCAAGGCCTCACAATAAAAATGTAATTAACACAAAATGGTTGTTTAAGAATAAATTGAATGAAAATGGAGAAGTAAGTAGAAACAAAGAAAGACTTGTGTGAAAATGATATGCTCAACATGAAGGGATAGAATTTGAAGAGACATTTGCACATGTAGCTAGACTTGAAGCCATAAGAATGTTTCTTGCATTTTCGAGCTTTTGTAACTTTAAAATATCTCAAATGGATGTTAAATTTGCATTCTTAAATGGGGACCTAGAAGAAGAAATTTATATTGAACAACCTGAAGGATTCATACTTGGCAATGATGAAAATATTGTTTTCAAACTTAAGGAGGCATTACATGGGTTAAAACAAGCTCCTCATGCATGGTATCATCATCTTAACATGTATCTTCAACAACAAGAGTTCAAGAAAGGATATGCAGACAATAATTTATATATCAAATATGACAAAGAAAAACTTTTGGTGGTAGTGGTTTATGTTGATGACATCATATTTGGAAGTAATATTGAATCTATGAGCCAAGGATTTGCTTCAGCTATGCAATGGGAATTTGAAATGTCATTACTTGGTGAGCTCACTTATTTTCTTGGTATTCAAGTTCATCAAAGTAAAGATGGTATCTTTCTTTCTCAAGCCAAGTATCTCAAGCAGATTATGAAGAAGTATGGAATGGAACACTGTAAACCTGTATTCACAATAATGGAAAAAAAGATGCAATCTCAGTCAAAATGATGATTCTCTTTCAGTTAATCAACCCGAATACAGATCTATGATCGATAACTTGCTTTATTTTACTGGTACAAGAATAAACATTATGCATGTTTTTAGGATGGTTGGACTATTTCAAGCAAATCCAAAGGAAACACATCTCTAAGTAGTAGAGAAAATTTTCAATTATTTACAAGGCACTTAAGATTTTGGTCTATGGTATCCCAAAAACACAAATTTTTCACTTCATTATTACACTGATGCAAATTGGGCAGGGAATATTGATGACCGTAAAAGCACTAGTGGAGGAGGTTTCTATTTGGGACCTCACTTAGTTTCTTGGTTCAGTAAGAAACAAAGCTATATTGCTTTATCAACTGTTGAAGTGGAATATGTTGTTGTTTCCTCTTGTTGTACTCCAATTCTATGGATGATCCCAAATTTGCAAGACATTTGAGTCACCTGTCCTCATCCTGTATCTATTCTCTGTGACAACACCAGTGCCATAAGTATCTCTATAAATCCCGTCATGCACTCAAAAACTAAGCACATCCCAATTAAATACCATTTACTTAGAGAGAAAGTTCTTGAGAAAAAAGTCAAGTTGGAATATGTTCCCTCAAAGGAACAAGTTGAGATATATTTACCAAGCCTCTTCCACTTGATTCCTTTGAATATCTTAGACAGATAGGAATGATTCCTGCATTTTCACTCTGGTAATTATTCTAACAGGTATGTCTTGTTCAAGGGGATTTGGGGCTACAAACTTCCTTATGAG
>APFE031725073.1:91879-108793 GCA_000404065.3 Pinus taeda
CAACCTTTATTTTGTTGGCAAACCAAAAATTCTGCCACAAACTTTTGAATATCATATTTAAGGCCATCCCAAAAAAAATCCTTCTTAACCCTCTGGTGAGTTTTTAAAAATCCCAAGTGCCCTCCTAAGGGAGATGTGTGCAATTCAATAATAATCTTTTGTTTGAGTTGGGAATTCTAGCATAGGTATAAGCGATATTTGTACCATCACGAATCATTTTTCCAGCTAAATGTATCAGATGTACTGGGATCTTGTTGTAACTTTTGAATGAGTACCCACACTTCTTCGTCATTCTTCCATTAATCCCTTGCTTCATATATCCAATTTTGTTGGATAATAGAAATGGCACAAAGCAATGCTTCCACATCCTCATCCTTTCTTAAGAGTGTATCTGCCACAACATTTTGCTTCCCTTTTTTGTATATGATTTCAAAGTCATAACCCTTGACCCATTTTTGTTTCTCTTCTGAAGATATTATTTTTTCTAAAAAGTATTTAAGACTATCATGATCTATTTTTACCTTGAAGTGTCTTCCCATTTTACCTTGAAGTGTCTTCCCATTAAGTAGCGTCGCAATTTCTTAAGTGCATGTAGTATTGCCAACATTTCCTTCTCAGAAATAGCTTTGTGTAAATACTTTCCTTTGATTGGACGACTTTAGAAACTAATGGATCTTTCTTCTTGCATTATAATAGCACCAATTCCATTTCCTAAGGCATCACATTCCACAATAAAGGTTTTTGTGAAGTCCGGCGTAGCTAAGACCGGTTCTTGGCACATTGCCTCTTTAAGATGTTTAAAGGCATCCGTTGCTTCTGGAGTCCATAAAAATGCATCTTTCTTCAACAATGTTGTTAGAGGTGCTGCTATTCTCCCATAATTCTTAACAAAATTGTGATAATACCCTATCAACATGAGAAATCCTCGCAAATTATTTATGGATGTGGGGATTTTCCATTTCTTAATGGCTTTAATTTTGCTAGGGTCTACCTTAACTCCTTCATGAGATACAATATGACCCAGATATTCCACCTCTTGGACTCCAAAGAATCATTTTGGATCTTTTTGCATATAATTGTTTCTCCTCCAATAGTTGTAGCACCCTGTCAATATGTTCAACATGATCCTTCCAAGACTTGCTATAGATTAGTATATCATCAAAAAATACTAACACAAATTTTCTAAGGGTTTGAAAATGGAATTCATCAAACCTTGAAATGTAAAAAGTGAATTGGTAAGGCCAAAAGGCATGACCAAAAATTCATAATGACCCTCATGAGTTATAAATGTTTTTTTCGAATTTCTTCAGTCTTCGTTCTAGTTTGATGATATCTTGAACAAAGATCAAACTTGGTGAAGTAAATTGACCCATGCAATTCATCCAATAGTTCATCAATGACCGAAATAGGAAATTTATCTTTAATAATAAGTTTGTTAAGCTCCCTATAATCAGGACACATGCACCAATATCCATCCTTCTTGTGCATCAATACTACTGGAGAAGAGAAATAACTTTGACTAGGTTGAATTATACCAACGTCCAGAATTTCTACAACCATACGTTCAATTTCACTCTTTTGGGCATAGGGATATTTGTAAGGCTTGATGTTTGGAGGAATACTTCCTGGAATTAAATGAATAGCATGATCATGATCATGAATAGGTGGGAGACATTTGGGAGTCTCAAATACTTTGGAATGATTGTCCAAGGCTTTTTGAATATCTGGAGAAATAGTTTATTTCGATGTGGGAACCTCTAGTGAACATAATTGTGCAATTACGCCTCGTTGTTCTTTCTTTAAAATCTTTATCATTTCGTTAGAGTTGATTATATTTCATGGTTTCCCTGTGATACCTCTTAATTCAACTTCATTTCCTTCCAAAGAAAATTTCATGAAAAGTTCTTGAAAATTGAAAGCTATTGTACCCAAAGATTGTAGCCATTGGACCCCTAGTACAACATCAGCACCAGCCATTGGACCCCTAGTACAACATCAGCACCAGCCATTGGAATGGAAAGCATTGGGCTATTCAATACATTTTCTCTCATGGATAGCTTTATATTATGGCACTTTCTAGAGAAATTTATGGTTCCTCCACTTGCAACCATCACTTGACACTCTGGTGCTGGATATAGAAAGCAATTCAATTCCTTGGCTACCTTACAATGAATAAAATTATGGGTATTACCCGAATCAATCAACACTATTACCTTTTTCTTCTTGATATGACCTTCTATCTTGATAGTTTGAGAAGTGGTAATTCCAACCAATGAATTAAAAGATATGGTTAGATTCATTTATTCGTTCTCTAGGGTTTGTCCCTGGTGTATATCCTCTTCTTTTGACGTTTCTTGTTCCTTTTTTTCATCCTCTTCACAATCTATGTAAAATAATTTATTCTCAGCACACTTATGACCTTTAGCATATTTGTTATCACAACTGTAACAAAGCCCTTTTGCTCTTTTTTCTTCCAATTGTTGGGATTTCAACCTCGTAGGTTGTGGAAGGCTAAGGGAAGCAACACTTCCATCCTTATAGTTGTGAGTGGTAGGCTTCCTTATTGCCATAATTTTTCTTTCCATTTTTCTTGCCAATTTGAATGCCTTCTCCAATGAGTCAGGTTTGAAAAGGGGAACCTCATGTTGGATGTTATCCTTTAAAGTCCCTATGAACACATCAATCCTATGCTCCTCTAGAATATCTTTTACCCTTATATTCAATTTTTGAAAGTCCTCAATGTGCTCCATCATTGAACCCTTTTGTTTGAAGTTTGATCAATTGGTTAAAATAAGTGTTGCTTTTATTATCCCCATAATGTGATATCATTTCTTTCGTAGAAATTTCCCAAGTGACAATTCATTTATGAGAGCAAATCCATTGATACCATAAAAACTGATTTAGTTCCAAATATAAAGTTTCAATGCGTACCTTTTGTGTGTTTTTGCACATTATGGAGATCAAAATATTGTTCCATCTGTAGTATCCATGTTATGGGATCCTTGCCATCAAACTTCCTCATATCGATCTTTGGAACATCGTTGTTCTTCAATCCAATGTTAGAGTCTAAGCATTTCTTGTAGAAACTTAGTCAAATCTATCTTCAAATCTTCCATGTCGCCTTTCATTTTTTATTTTATACCATCCATCTTAGCATCCATGTCATTCATCTTAGCTTCCATACCATCCATCTTAGCTTCCACACCATCCATCTTAACTTGCACACCCTTCATATTAGCTTCCACAACATTCATCTTAGCTTATGTTACCTTTTGTGAGAGTGAAATTTGGTGCACTTGTCTCGTAATTTTGATACATAATGTTGCATTTCGTCCTCTTCTTCATGATTCATGCTAGAGCTTTCAGATTTCTTACTAGGTGTTTCCATTTTCTTTCTCCAGAGCATCAATTAATGATAAGTATGCTTCACTATGCCCTTTGAACTTCAAACTATTTTTTCAACCCAAACTTATGCAAAAAATTTAAAGACTACACACCTTTTTCTCTTTGTAGAAGCTCAATATTGAATCTGTTTCATCTCTGTAATTTTGGATCTCCAAGGTCTAAAATTGCCTCCTACAGTAGCCATTTGAGTCCTCTTTCCAATGCCACCAGTCCGATCAAAATTAGATTCTCCAAGAAAGAGTTATGCCCAATCTCCCAAGATGACCTGATTATATACTTTTCTGGTAGAGTAAACTTGTACAACATGCCACGTGTCATTGTTTCAACCTTTGGATCTGAAAAATATCCACCGAAAACTGCAGTCTGTCCTCTTTTAGCAACTTCTTATGAAATTTTAATCTGATGCTCATAGAGAAAGTTATGACGATTTTCCCAAGGTCACTTGTTTGGAATGTAATTCAGGAGTCTACAAAAACCCTAAGTTCCTCAAATCATATCTCTGAAAATATAGTGAAACAAGATCTAAAATTCGGATTGGAGGTTTAGAACTATTTTGGCTCAAATGTGTTTTTTCTTAGCTTCTGAAATGTCACAGACAAAAAGTTATAGCAAAAATTCCACAATGACCTGTTTGGAGCAGCGAAACCCTAGAATCTAAAGTTATGATACCAAATGTTATGAAACCAACTCACAAAAAGATAGAAAAGAAAGACCAACGCCTTAGAAATCAACATCTTCGAGGGGGAAACCTCCTTTACATTACACAAATGAACAATTCCCGGATGATACAAATGACAAAACCTCCTTTCTATATATAGGAGTATAAGGGGTCACAACATAATCAAAGTCGGCATAATCAAAGTCGGCGTACATACATGGATTTGGTTCAATAATATAGCGTATAAATTATGTGATAATTTACTCATTATGTTGAGATTCGTACGTGGGTTTTGTGCATGGTAAACATGTACATACGTTAATATGTCTTTTATAAGGTGTGTATATGTACTAGGGTTTGCAATGCTTCTTAATGATTTCATTTGATCAGTTATGTTTTGTTTGATATTATTTGTCAATGATGTCTCTATCATGATGATTTGTGTCTGATAGTGTGGATTGGGTAGATTTGGTTGTGAATTGAAATATTGATCAGTTTTAATGGTACAGAAGTATGACTCAGTGTGATTCAATGATTTTTTAATGACTCCATGATTGATTCAGTGTTACAGTGACGCAGTTACCTAAATGATTCAGTGTTCAGTAATCTGAGGTTTGTACGTAGGTTTTATGCAGAGGAAGCGCGTATATACACATGTTCTATTATGAATAGTCACGTACATATTCTGAATTTTAGTTCACATGGTTAGGATATGTATTTAGTAGTTGGATGCCTTGGAGATTTAGTTGATTTACATAGATTTAGTGATTCAGAATTGTATTTCAGTATTTCAATTTGGATATCGGTTTGGGATTAATTATTTGTGTGGGCCCAGTATGAAAATTTGATGAAAAGAGGCCTATAGGTTGTTTGATGATTATTTGACAAGTGGATCAAGTCTGAAACATTCTGAAAACTGGTCCACAAAGTGCTAAGGGTTGTTGCCTTCAAAGTGGGGGGTAGGAACTCCCTTCCAGAAGGAGCTAGTAAAAGAGTTTAGGGGGTTGTAGCTCCCTTCCAATAGATGTTGGAGAACGAGTGGAGGTTGTAGCCTCCTACAGGTGGGTGCCTACATACTGGTAAGAGTCTGCACCAATACTGAATTTAATGAAGAATTTATAATAAAAAAAAAGACATAGACAACAAGAACAATGGTTTTCTCCCACATTAGGTTTCCACCTAAAATCCTAGTGTTCTATGTGTGTTTCTCATGTGCTCTAACTTATCCGCTATTTACTACATACTAGAAGGTTAATGAATTAATAATGCAATGGTTAAATTAAATTACTGATGAGTTTTAAGAAAAATTAAGTAAACTGGATATACGTTGTTTACATTCATTGAAATTGTGTACATATGTTGGTTGCATGAAGAACAATAGTGTACAAAATTCTGAATGAAGTGAATTAAAATACCTATTCACCCCCCTGTCTCAATGTTTTTCCTAACAATGGATGTTAGTAAAAATTGACTCAATGAAAGAGTCAAAGTTACTTGGTCAATAGTGGTGGTTTTTGGTGCATGGGTCTCGTTGCCCACAGATTTTTTTCAATGGATTGCAAGTAATGAATCCTTTAAAAGCCTTGAACTTCATTGTAATGTACTAGGAGAGGTGAGCAATGAACGCTCACTTGGATGGCTTGATAAGGTTTCAACCAGGAGACTAATGGAATTTTGTTAGTTGTTTTTTCTCTAGATTAGAGTTTTCCATGATAAAACATTGTGTTCATGTTTTGTTTCTCATTGTTTTAATTTTAACTTATAACTTTTCTCTCCATTAATTTTAACATGGTATTAACGCAAGCCAAAACTAGACTCTCCAATTAGAGTGGTTTGTGATAGTCAAGTTGGAAATGAGAATGATGGTTGGATGAGTTTTGGTGACTAATTAGATGGTGAAGAGGGATCATTAGATCCCAAGGTCATCAAGGGATAGTTCATGTAGTGTGAGTCTTGTTGTTAAGGGTTCCAATACTCATAAATTAAATCCCATTGCACCTATGCCTCTTTTTTTAGCTACCTCTCGCTCTCCTATAATGACACCCTTTGTAGTAGCAACAATTTCATATCATGTTATTTCTTCCCCTAAGACTATTTCAACATCAACTTCTTTGAGAAATCATTCATCGAGTTTTGATTGTGATGACATGATTTTAGAAGACATCACATCTCCACGAGATCCAAAAGAGACATATGTTCCATGATTGCAAGTTTCATGCTAGAGAGACAAAAAATACCCCAAAGTTTCAAGAAAGCACTATCTCCGAAGATATAGTGATTAGTCTTGCAAGAAAATATTTTGAGGGTTTATAACAGTTACAAGCCTAGATATTTAGAAGAGGTGAATCATACAATGCTAAGACCTATGGTTTCAATTGATGGGTTATTGCAGTTATGCTCCAATGGCATGGATGCTTCTTCAATGGACATGATAAACAAGGCTTTGGGGAAATTGTGTATCATGATATAAATTATCATCAAGGTTCTAGACACCAATTCCATGCAAGGCGAGAATGAGTTTGTGTCAACATGAAAATTCAAATCATAAGGAAGAAACAAAGAGCATGATGAATGCAGATAGGGGTTTCTTCATTGTTGATGGAGATCTAGGGAATTTGGTGAATATGAAATTGTTGGATACTTATGGTAGCAATTCAGTGTTGTAGGACCATAATCTAGTCTTTTTTTCAAGCAATACTTCTCATGGTTTGAATGATAAGGAAAAAATGGTTATTGAGACTCATGATAGAAAACACCCTCTAAGGTTGTTTAGAGTCATTTGATCTATTTTGAAGGTTTATTTATGGTTTGGATACTTAAATTTGATGGATATATCAAAGCCAAGTGTTGGCTTCAAAGGGACGCCTTGGTTTCCAATAGTTTATTTGACCCGTTGATTATGACAGACTAACATGAGTATGGAAATAAGAAAAAATATAGGATGTGCCTAGGTTTCACCTAGGTTGTAAGGGAGATTGGTCACATAAGTCTGAGGAGCCCTGTGGTAGTGGAAATCAGTGGAAGCTCTCAAGCTTGAGCTGAAAGTCGAAATAGTGCTAGAGCCAAATCCATAGCTGACATTTGATCATGAGTGGGAAAAAGAGAAATATTAGCTGCAACCACGAAGGCATTAATTGAAACATGAAAAAGCACCAAAACCTAAGTGAATGTCAGAATGCTAACGTCCAAGATTTGGACGATGATAGTGACGAAGAAAGTGATTAGTTTATTGTTGAATTCAAACGTGCTAATGTCGATGTTGTAGAAGATGGCAAGGAATGATGCCTTGAATGGGTTTAGTGAGTAGAAACAACCTAGGGCACTATTCGTGGCTTGATTATGCAAGAGGAGAGAAGTGAGACAAAGGGTAGGTGTGTTTAGGTGAGAGAATGGCATTCGTAATGTGTGTGTACCTATAGAAAATTACCAGTAAATTCTATATTTAGACCTAGGTGATAAGGGGCACGTCAAATTAACAAATTCCTTGGATATAAACTTTGATTAGGGTAGGGCCTAGAGGTGAGTGGTGTTAACTTACTTGGATGGTTTGGCTGGATTTAATCAAGCGAAACCCTAGGTGTTATAGACATATTTGGGCACTGCAACCCCAATCTCATAGGTCCATAAACCAAGGGCTTCTAAGCCCCTAAAAGTGTTGTTTCATACCCTAAAGGAGCAAGGTCAGCTGATTACATCATCTCCTAGAGGTTCTCCCTGAAAAACTACTCAGAACTGGTCAAAATAGGACCATATAGACTGCTCAGTGCTAAGTGTGCGATGCATCTCACTTGCCACATGCAAAAAGTGTGATGCATACTGGAAAGCCCTTCTGTAGGGTGCGATGAGTGAGAATAGACAAATGGTAGAGGCAATTGGCTAGATGGAAACCCGGAGAATCTTCTAGAAACTGCCCATTTGACACTTGCCTCTCTGAATTTGCCTAGGGATGAGTAAGAGATCATGAAATCTCCAAGTGGAATCAAGAACTATCAGAGAGATGACACTAATCAAAATCCCAAAAGCTGACTCACCCACCTACAAACATCTATATATGGATCCCTCATCCTAGAGATCCAGAGGCTAGAACTTTGTATTTGTAAGGAAGTGTTGTTGGTTTCTCTGTGAAACATCATAGTGTTGGGTGATCTAAGCTTTTCATGAGGTGAAGAGGGCTTTCATGCTGGGAGGATGGCGCTGGGTCAAACCAATGGGTTGTAATCCTCTCTTCTACTACTTCTATCAATAAAGCTATTTGAGTTTTCCTCCATATTCTTGTATATCTTTGAATCTTGTACTGATATATACATTTGTATGGTTAATATACATCTGATCCTATATTGTTTATGATTATAGATCTCCTTGCTTGTTTCCTCTCTCCTTTGACAGAGCTTCGCCACTCCTTCCTTACTTGTCCCGCTTCAAAGAACACCTGTAGAGTCATTTTGTTATCGGGAAAACTAGTGTCCATTCAGAGCTGCTAGTCCCACTGAGACGGGTAGCTATCTTAGAAACAAACAAACTAAAGTTACTTTTGTTTTCCTTTATGAGAGATAGATAAGAGAGAAGCAGAGAGTACCAACCTCAGTCTTTCGCTTGGCTCCTTACTTGTTTCCTCTCTCCTTTGATAGAGCTTTGCCGCTCCTTCCTTACTTGTCTCGCTTCAAAGAACACTTGTAGAGTCAAAGCAGCATGATACCATCAAAGCATAGAGATCTATAATTATAAACAATATAGGATCATATGTATATTAACCATACAAATGTATATATCAATACAAGATTCAGATATATACAAGAATATGGAGGAAAACTCAAATAGCTTTATTGATAGAAGTAGTAGAAGAGAGGATTACAACCCATTGGTCTGACCCAGCGCCATCCTCCCAGCATGAAAGCCCTCTTCACTTCATGAAAAGCTTAGATCACCCAACACTATGATGTTTCACAGAGAAACTAATAGCACTTCTTTACAAATACAAAGTTCCAGCTTCTAGATCTCTAGGATGAGGGATCCATATATAGATGTTTGCAGGTGGGTGAGTCAGCTTCTGGGATTTTGATTAGTGTCATCTCTCTGATAGTTCTTGGTTCCACTTGGAGATTTCATGATCTCTTACTCATCCCTGGGCGAATTCAGAGAGGCAAGTGTCAAATGGGCAGTTTCTAGAAGATTATCTGGGTTTCCACCTAGCCAACTGCCTCTGCCATTTGTCTACTCTCGCTCGTCGCACCCTACAGAAGGGATTTCCAGTATGCATCACACTTTTTGCATGTGGCAGGTGAGATGCATCACACCCTTAGCACTGAGCAGTCGGTATGGTCCTGTTTTGACCAGTTCTGAGTAGTTTTTCAGGGAGAACCTCTGGGAGATGATGTAATCAGTTGACCTTGCTCCTTTAAGGTATGAAACAACACTTTTAGAGGCTTAGAAGCCCATGGTTTATGGAAATATAAGATTGGGGTTGCAATGCCAAAATATGTCTATAACAGTTGCCCCTAAAGCATGAGGTCGTAAATCTTCTGATGTCGAGTGAAATGCTTTATCATGAGGATCCGAGGTTTTTCAGACTAGAAATTGACCTGTAATAAGGTACAATACAATACATTATCTTCATAATATTTTTCATGATCTAGCTAAGGCGGGCATTCCCATGCTCAGCTTTATAAATTCATTTTCATCTACATAGGACAAACAACCGTCTGTGTGGCATACTGATGATTCTGGTAGAGCCATCATCCTTTGGCTTGGATGATTATTTGTGCAGCAATGATGTACATTTGATGTCATTATTTTCTTGAATATATCATAGCTTGGATGGATGAAACTAGATCCGAGGTCTTCAAAACTCATTCAATCTTCGCCCGAAGTACAAGTCGATCCATGTGAAAAGATGTTCTGAGTTTGAACATGGAAAGACATCGCCTGATTACCAGCAAATGATGTAAGTTGTTAACAAGCATGAGAGGAATCACCGATAATGATAGTAACCCTCAAGGTACTGTAGTACAATTCACATGGTGTGAATACATGAGTCGATATTGAACACCACGCAAAATCGTTCGGTCGAAGACCATTGATGTAAACCTGTCACCGGAAGTGAGAAACCTGCCATTGAGGCGTGCAAGCTTCAAAGTACTGAAAGGGTTTTTCCTGAGTCAACTTCTTGGATAATGAGCTAATGTCGACAAGAAGTGACCCGTCGTAGGAGGGCCTTAATGAATCCCACATCTACGACACGGAACAGAGCAAAGGATTTTGTGGAGGTGAAAACAATCTGATGATACAAGGTTCAGGGTGGCGGTCATGAAATAATGGAGCATGAAGGTATTGCAGCGAATGAGACACAAGCTGGGTTGGTGAATTCTCTGAGCAACTTCTCTTAAACATATCGGCGACACTGAAATGGATCGGTAGCGTTAACCCCAAAAATGGATGGTACGGAGGACCAATAGTGATATGACCGGTGAATGGAATAACCCAACCCAACTCAATCATGGTGATGGAGTGAAAATGTCATGTTCAAGAGCAACCTGCTACCAATAAAGTTTCTTCAAGCTTTCTTCCCAATTTTCTCCAATCATTGCTGAACAATACCTCTTTATTTTTGTCAAGCTTGAGGAGGAAACATATGTTTGTTCTATAATTTTCCCTTCGGGCAAACCCATCACTATGTTTTAATGAGCCTAGCAACAATGGTACTCGCTCTTATCTGCATGGACAAGTTCGTCGCTATTGTTTTAACAACTTTAACAACGAAGATAACTCAGTTCTTTTTAATTTTAGAGAGTTTGAAAAGAGACGGAAAGGAAACTCCAATATTCCTTTTTCGTAATATAATCCCTTAAGTCTGGAAAAGTATAAAACAATACAAAAGGGATGATTTTTGATATTTTTAAAGAGTCGAACAAGACAAACGCTCGATCTTTTGTGTAATGACCCCTCAGGTCCAAAAATATTAAAATCTAAAGGAGGGATGGCACTTCCAATAACTTTAACGAGCTAGAGAGGCCAATTGCTCGGAAATCTTTTCATATTTTACGAGTCAGATGAAAAGAGCTTAAAGGAGACTTGTTTTCTAAGGAACGAGTGATGTTTTCGGATAACAGCTGGTTCTAGGTAAGGTTTGGAACTTTTCAATCACGACAGTGTAAAGAAGATGGCTAATAGAATCACTCGTCGCAGTTGTTCCTCAAAGGGGTAAACAATCAAATGGAGGCGTATGATCGGCTAACAAAGAGTGGAGGTGATGGTAAGAACACGAACAAGGCTCAAAAGCTGATAATTATGCAATTGCAATGGTTATTTATCGAAAGTGGGTTCATTTTTTAATGAGCTTAAACTCTAGTGGAACATATGCTCATTACTAGGTTTATTTTTTAACGAGCTTGAACTTCGCGTAAAACTGCTTGTGCCAGTCGTATCATAAGGATGTCTCATCGATAGGTTCATTTTTTAGGGAGTTTGACCCATTCAAAACTTTGCTCCGGAGCCTTCTGTATGCAAGCTAGGAACGACCAACTATTGTCCTAGGGGTTAAAGAACTACTAAGGTTAGGTAGGATAGCTTGTCGGTGAGAAACATCTCCTTTACTTTGTCATTTTCGTTGGTCCTGGCAAAGGTGAATGGTTGATCAGACCAATCACCTAACTTAAGCAGTTGAAGTTAGTAAAAACTATGGGGTTAGAGTTACATTGATCGCTTTTCACTTGTATGAAAAAAGGTTTGCATGCCCCCAGGTATAAAGAAAAGTAGAGTTTCCAGGTTACCATATGAAAGTTCTCGCATTTGCAAGATTGCTCCATCCGCATTTGTAGACGAAACACTTCCTTGGCTCTGTCCATCGAAATAGACAAAGGTGAATGGTGGGATACATCACTCACACAAATTTTGACAAGGGAATCTTATTCCAGTCTAATCCCATTTTCCTAAACGGACGGGTGTGTCAGACTAGTCAAATATCCTTCGCGGAAACTTACCTGTCACGTGGAATGGGTCGAGGTTGCGGACAAGATCGACCTTCCTAGTATCTACTGATATCTAGTGACAAGCAAGCCAATCAAAAACTATCTTTCTCTAAATATGCGAGTAAAATAAAGGCAAACAAGTGTTTTTAGGCCTACCTGGGGTCCAATGCAAGTTTGTGGAAGCCTCGCTCCCTCGCTCCAAATGAGCTTCCTTGAAGTGTAATTCTGCAAACACAAACAAGAAAACGATTAAATAGCACCTGAAAACCCAATATTATAAAGCATATTCATCATAATGATCAAGGAGATTATGAAACAAACCATAAGACAATTTGTTGAGAAAAAAGAATCTGATTGTATTAATTCAAATGAAGAATAACTTTACAACCTGTGCCTTGATGCTGTACAAGTTCCTCCCAGGGTCCGACAAGAAGTCTCCTCTACTTTGACAAGCTTCACTCATTTCCCAATGAAACCAAAAAGGTATGTGATCTCTCCTCTCAAGTTTAACTAGGAAGTCCCAATTCCATCAACATTTACCCTCAAAATGTTCAGCTTCTAACCTCTCTAACAACTGACCCAATGCCTTAATTTATAGTGCAATGGAGGGAAGTTACTAGGTCCTCCTTCAAAGGGATAAAGCCCTCCTTCAAAGGGATAGCTCCTCCTATCAAGGGATTAGCTCCTTCTCTTTTGGGATGCATGAAGTACTTTGGAGCGAACAATCCATGTCAAAATTCTTCTAGAAACATCTAGAATTAACTCAAAAGTGAGTTTTTAGGATAAACTTACGCCTTTTTGACTTTTACAGGGGTACGCACCCACCCCTTTACAGACAGAGCATGTAGGTACGCAGGTATTATGAACAAAGAGTGCGGGTCCACAGGTAAAAGTAGGAAAAAGTGCGGAACCAGAGTAATATTGATTTTCAAAGTCTTTCTCTCTTTTGCAAAGCTTGACATGAAGAGCTAAGGTTTGACACTTGCTTAGGAGGCTAGTATAGGTGATGATAGACCCATACTGACTGCAAATAATCATGGTGATGATATTTTTGTGTAACAGATTGCCCCCTAAAGTGTGAAGTCTGTAGTAGATGAGGATTTCATTTATCATTTAAGAAGAGTGAAGTGCTTTATCATTTCGAGGATTAGCTTGCGGAGAGCCTGATTGGAACCTGTAAAAACATTCAAGTGAAAAATATATATATGAGATCATATCATCGCTGAGGTAGGCATTCCCATACTCAGATCAAAACTGACTAGGAAACTAAAAACTGACTAGAAAACTAACTACTGCTATGATATAGGAATGATCTCGTAACACATCACAAGTATAGACACATGTAGACACAGCATGGACGCAGCCATCTGTTTATGAATAGTCTACAACATAATGAATACAAAATTCCTCGCAGCCTGGATGGTGGAAACTAGATCCAGGGTCTTCATTTCTAATCTCGAAATAGTACAATTCTATCCATGTGAATAAATGTGTCAAAGTCGAACATGGTAGAAACCACTTGATTACCAGTCAATGATGTAAACTGTTAACAAGTGTGAGAGAAACCACCAATAATGACAATGGCTCTCAAAATACTCAGTACAATCCATGAGATGTGATTAGATGTGTCGATGTCGAACATGTCACGGAATTCTTCGATCGAAGGTCAATGATGCAACCTATCGTCGAAGATGAGAAACCTGCCATTGAGGCATGCAGATCCCAAGGTACTGGCAATTTCTAAATCATCTTTCTAGATAAAGAGCGGAAGTCGATAGAAAGTGATCCGTCGTAGGCAAGCCCACAACACGAAATCATAGATCAAGTTTGAAGAAATTTAGTTGCAAGGACTAACTCAGGAATGGTCAAGATGGATGACAGATATTTTGCAGATGAATGGCTTATTTGCATTGACCTCTTGAACACATAACAACACAACAGATGGTTTGGTGACAATTGACCCAAAGTTAATACCCAGAAACTGGCTAAAGACTTTCAATGTGGTTTGATCAACTGTTAGGTAAAGGATTTCCAACCCCAGGTGAATGAAAGTGTCGTGTTCAAGAGTGGTTACAAAGTATGACAAACAGGCTCATTTTTCTCTCTTTTCCCCCACCATTTCTGGCAAGTACCTCTTTATTTTTTACAAGCTTGAGGAGGATAACATATGCTTGATTATAAGCTCATCCTTCGGATGAGTCCAACTTAGTTTTGATTCGAACCCTAAGAAGGAGTGGTCCGTTCCTGTTTGTAATTGAACAGGTCCTTTACTGTGAAATTTTAACGAGTCCAGTATAGGAGAAACTCGGTGTTTTTTCAATTTTAGAGAGTCTGAAAAACTTAAGAAGACTCCAGATTGGACTTATTCGTAGATTTGTGTCTCCCAAGCCCAAAAAAGTATAAAATAATACTTAGGAGAACCGCTTGATCTTGCGACCAAGGAGTACTTTCATGATTAGTGTCTTTGACCTGAAAAGTAAAAAGTGATCAATGACATGTCGTTTTATGACCAATATCGAATTTGAAACGACAAAAACTAGGCAATCTTTTCGTGTTTTTACGGTCAGAAAAGGGCTATAAGAGGACCGTATTTTTAGTTCCGTTTTAACGAGCTTAAAAATAAAAACTCGACAACCTTTTCATGTTTTAGGAGTCAGAAAAGAGCTTAAAGATGACTAATGGTTTTTCATTGAAAAATGATTAATTTCGCCTGAAAATCCGTTATCCTGAACAAAAACTCAAACATTACTCATACCTGTTTCATAATAGGTTAAAATGTCGGAAAAAACACCTTTTTAAAGTGAAATATAAACAAATTTAGAATTTGTTTACCCAAAAAAATTATAAAAAGGACTTTTTACCATTCATTTTTACCATTTGACATTTGGTTGAGAAAAAAGGACTTTTGACCAGAAACTTCCCGCGAAGATTGCGGAAAATCCGTCCGTCGGAATCGAACGCCGTCTCCTCCAGGTAATCCACATCATCCTACTCTTCATTTTTATATGTTTGAAATTGTTTTTTAGGGCTTAAATTGTGTTTTTGGAGGTTTTTAGGTTTAGAAACCCGCGTGAGGGGGCCCATAGGTTCACCACAGGGGACCTGCGTACCCCGACTTTTTTGTAATGGACAAAAAGGTCGGGGTACGCACCTTCCGTGAAGGCAAGGTGCAGACCCCATGCACTGTCCCTAACAAGGGGGTGCGTACCCCATGCATAGGTTTACAAAAACCTAACTAACTCAAAAAATACCCAATGAAATCAATTTTTCATGTTCTAATTCACCTTTTTACTTAATTGTAGGATATCCATCATGCTTGATTGGCGAGAACAGGAGCACGAGGATGTGGACCTCGCCACGATGAATCATCAACCTTTGATCAATGCATTGAAGGCATGCGGCTCGTACAAGTTCTGGGCCATACCTGGCATGAGGGCCTAGGTGGACTTTTTGCAGTGGTTGGTTGATAGATGGAGTATACAGGACCAGTGTTTCTTTATTGGTGGACACCAGCTCGAAATCGAGCCAGCTGACATATATTTCTTGACTGGTTTTCCCAGGAGGGGTGAACATTTGACTCTATTTGGGCCCAGGGTAGGTGGCCAATCTGTCGAGAGCCTCCGCCTAGAGTTTTGCAATGTCTAGAACCGGGACAAAGGGATAGATATCAAAACCATATCCCTTCCTGAACTCATAGTTATAGCATTCACAGTTACCAGACTCTGTGGCAGTGTAGTGCTACACATTGCCACCAGATCCCAGATGTGGATGGTAGTTGATTGCTTTTGAGGCACCATTTTCAACTGGGGCGATGCTGTGTTGGCCAATGTGAAGGGCCAACTAACCAGGGTCAAAAATGGACAGCTAAAGACCTTTCGTTATGGGGCTATAGTTATGAGTTTTGGCTTGGAGAGGGTTCCGATGCTGATCCCACAACAGCTTACAGTTGGAGCTGGGCTTCCTCGAGAGCCCAAACTAATGCGATGGGTTGCAGCTATGGCTCATCATCCTAATGAGGGGACCGAGGTCGTTCGGTTCAAACCTGAGTATTTCCAATGGTTGGAAAATCAGGTTTTTGCTATTCAGAACTTCCCTTATGTTGGGGTTAATTTTCGTGGAGACCCAGACATGGCTCTTCTGCCAGGAGAGCAATGGGATGATGCAGGTAAAATCATTTTCAACATTTTTCCTAATTTAATTTTTTGTTATTTTTATATCATCCCAAAACTGATAGTAAAAAATTTCAAATGCAGATGTGGGCCCACGACAACCAGTCGCTCTCCGGCCTTACGAGAGGAAACAACCAGTTGCATCGGCTCCAACCCCACAAGACGAATCAGCAGAGACCTTAGTCGAGCTGGAGAGTCATTTAGAGCACCTGACAGGGGACATGCCCGAGACCAGTATAGATGACATCCCTCGTCGACTTCAGCGTTATGTGATTGGAGTCTCAGGACCCTTTAGGAGGTTCCTTTCTAAGGTGGCTCGGGCAGTGGTTTCATATCGAGATCATCACCAGTGATGGGATGATCGCCTATTGTAGTCACATGTGACATTTTTTCTTTTTTGTACTTATCATTTTTGCAGATCATAAGGTGTTTTTCAACCTATGATCGAGGATGATGTATTATTTTGACACACTCCTATATATATGATATCGTTATTACCAGCTTGTCTTGTTAAACATGTTATGGAATGTTTTTAAATTTACTTGTATGATTATTGCACATGTCTACTTAACATTTGAGAAGCAATTGCATCTGCTAATGTATTTAAAGATATTGGAATATGCTGATATTCAATATAGTCAAATTCACGTTCCAAGAGACGCACTCTCAAAAATAATCTTAATAAAACTGGATTTCTAATGGTGTATACTCTATTAAG
>APFE031725077.1:483-14033 GCA_000404065.3 Pinus taeda
AAAACACTTATGAAGAAATTGAGATAGGTTATTGTAGTAGGAGAGTTGATGAAGATAAACCTCCTTCAGAATTCCAAAATACCCTTTCATGTGACCCGAAACGGATTTTGAAAAACAGGTGTAAAACCAGTAGACAAAGCTTGACTTTTAGCAGTTTCATAGCGCAAGTTGAACCATAAATTCCTCCTACCTCAGAACGAATTTAAAGAAACTGAAAGTGGTTTTTGTATCTTGGTGTGTTAGGAATAAAAGCCTCTTTCATTTTTCAAAATTAAGTTTTCAGCTGCTCAGAAACCCTTCTGGAAATTTACTAATAAACGCAGAAAACAGAGTTTTTTCTGCTAAAACACGCTGCTACAGGGGTTTCGTAGCGCGCTGCGAAAACACTGTGTAATTACAAAATCGAAATTTTAAATTTGTAGCCGGCTCCACAATAAAGTCTTCAGGTAAATTCCTTGTGATGCTTCTCCATATCCTTGTCTACAGATATTTTTGAGCCATTCAAACGTGAGGATTTATATTTAGGACAATACCAAGTATTGAAGATCTATCAAACAAATGAAGCAACTTCTAGAAACCTAAGTCTCCTTGAGCGCTGATTTTCAAGACAGTAGAATCATAATCACACCAATCATCGGTAGTTGCAACATTTTGCAAAGTTTTACTAAATCTGGCTTTATTCTGTTATGAAGACTTTGTTCTGCCACATGTAAAGCATTTCCATCCTCAGTTTCTGTATTTCCGCTAATAAAACCTTCAGGATTTGCATTGTCATAGGCAACACTAGAACCACTCAACTCTTGACCATGTGAGGTGGGAGCTGATAAGAAACCATGAGGTAAAGAAAGACTATGTTCCTTGATTATGAAAGCATCTTCTGCTAAACCCTAATTGGTCATAAAGTACCTTTACAAAAGTTTAACTTGAGACAAAAATTTTACCTTTACGAAAAGGCACACTTGTCATCCTCTGAATAGCTAGGATAGCCTTAAGTGATATCCCTTATGTTTCTTAGGCGTTTCCTTCAAAAATTTGCTGACCTCACCATTAAACTGCTCATTTTCCTTATAAAACAACACCTACAGTAGTTTCGTAGCGCGCTACGAAACTGCTGTTTTTGCTAAAACAGAGTGTATTTGCCTTGAAGCATCTTTTGCTTGAACTCATGACTTCTTCAGACCTCTTCTACAAGTGTTAGGGACCTATATGACTTCAAAATGATGGAGCTTAAACAAAATTGATCAAAACTTAGAAAGACACCTTTTCCTTCAAATCAGTGAGCTAGTTTACCTAGCTGTTTCTTCAAACTGGTAACCTCCTTCTTTAAAGCTTTGTTTTCTGATCTCAGGCTCATGTTCAGATTTCTTATCAGTTTAGCCTGCTTGAGGGCTGGTACCGTCCTGTACTTGTTTGAATTTCTGCCTCACCTGATAGCTGATAACTGTTGATACAATTTGATGGATATGACAGCTGTGAAAAAATGGCTATGGATTCGAACAAATCCACAATTTCGTAGCGCAGCCAGTGCAAAATATGCACTACGAAATTACTTTAAAGCATGTTGCGCTGCGAAAGTGCTGAAAAGGATTTATGTGCCTTTGGCAAACACTCGAACTGATGTGAACAATTTATAACTTTTTCTTGAGTGATAACAGGTACATTATGGGTGTCTCTGGCTAGAGGAGCCAATACCCATCACTGGTAGACTAATCCATAGAATCACGAGGCTACCATATTCAAGGGAGAATCCCGCTATGATATTTGGTGGAAAGGTGGGCGAACTGGCCCTCACGGAGGCCATGAAGAAAAAGTTTGGACTAGTAAAGAAGTTGTGCAGCTATGGGATTACAAGTATTTTAGACCCTGCAGTCAAAGTGGCCAAACAAATATTGGAAGGGAAGGTCATGTGAAAGAGTCAGTTCGATAAAGTACCAACAGTTGTCGTAGCTCTAGTGGCCCAATGTGCAGAGGGGGTTCAGTTTAATTGGGCGTGCTACCTTTGCAGTGAGTTCCTTGCAAACTGTCATGAGGCACACGATCCAAAAAGACCTTCTACTATGCGTGGTTCTTGCTGTCGATCATACTGGTAGCCTAGGAGCTACCCGAAGATAGTGAATTTCCCTTGATCACGCCAGACCTACCTGAGGCCACCAAGTACACTTTGCTATGGGCGACTAAGAATCCCCAACAGATCAAGGACATCAAGGGCTTTTGGATCTTGATGGATATTTTTGTGCACATGGCCATCAACCACAAGCCATGGTTGTCACCTACTGTCTTTGATAAATTACAATCATACGCATATTTTAAGGCTGATTTACACCACGTATCCATCAGGGCGCGAAAGGACCCCGAGAAGAAGTTGCATGACTTTCCCTACTTAGCCAAGGATGATGCAATTAAGGCATTTATTGACAATTGGCTGGAAAAATGGCACACTGCCCTGGATTTAACGGCGAGATCCAACAAGACAGCCGCACAACGGAAGAAGGATGAAGCTAAGCTCAAGATGGAGTAGTTGGCCGAGAAAAGGAGGAAGGAGGTTGAGGATAAGGCTAGGGAAGACCACGCTACCACACATGATATAGGTGGAAAAATAGGAGGAGAGGAACATGACTCCGATAAAGAGAAGTTGCCCTCCCCAAAAGAAGAGGAAGAAGAGAATGATTTGATAGAACAAGGAAGAGCAGAACCGCAGACACCTCCGTTCCATATCAAGTGTCTAAGGGGACAAGAAAAAGTAGGGTTGCGGAAGAAGTCCAAGGCCAACGAGACGTCCATGGACTCGATAACCCTAGCAGAGGGGGATCTGAATGACATTCGGGATACTGTGTGGGATGCCACTGTGGAACCACTGCAGCAGTTTGAGCAGCAATAACAGTAGGCGTTGGGGGCCATTCAGGCGAATCTGCGAGAACTGCAGATTTGGACAACACAGACCGACGCAACATCCACTAGTTTGGCCATTGGTACTTTAGAAGACACTTGGATGCTGTGTGTGAAGGAATCTTGAGCCATAGTGCTGCCAGATGGGGCAATGATGATAGAGACTAAAGCTGACAAGTTCACTATCAGTGCACTCAAGGGAGTAGGACTGAACTTGGCAGTACTTCTTAGCGAGGCACTCCACCTATTGCAGGATGGGGTGATTGTGGAGCTAAGGGCTTAGGAATAGCATTCTTTGCAAGTGATTACTTAGAAAAATATCAACTATAGTCAGATGGGCATGCAACAAGACTCTGCCCTCTTATCCATGATGTAACTCAATGACACGAATCAGTGCATGATTAAGGTCGTGGAGGAAGAAAAACATTGTAATTTTATGCTAATTTTTAGCATGTGTTAATGAAGTTATTTTTAGTGATTCCACTTGTATTGAGTCCTAATAAGACCTTAATTAACAAAAAAATTCACCCCATATCATTTGCACTTGATTAGGTTAGTCATTTGGTAGGTTAACTAGCTCACTAGTTCTAGAATTTCTCATTTTTAGCGTAGTAATTTTCTCCTATTTTTTAGTACATGTTAATAAGAGTATTATTCCACTTGGATTGGAGTCCTATGAAATCCTACTTAAATAAATAAAAAATCCCATCTCATTTTCATTTTATTTTTTTGGGCATTCAGTAAGTTATCTCAAGAAGTAGAGATCATGTAGCAATTTGCTTTCGAGATCTTCCTTACCCAAATTCACACTAAATTCATGTTAGAAATAGATTTATAGCCTATGAATGCTCTGAGGCCACTTTGGTTGAGTGGAGGCTTGGTTAGGTCACCATTTAGCTCTTACAATCCTTGCTTACTAAATGTTAATTTACATTGTTTCTTGTTTCTTGTTTCTTGCTTCCTTTCTATAATTTACTTTATGCAAAGTGTGATTTCCTTCTTGCAAGAGTAATATAGGACTTTTCTTTTCTTGGAAAATAGAATAGGTTTCCTTCAATTTCATTTCATTTCATTTCCTACGAGATATATTATATTTACTTAATTGTCATTATGCCTTACCTTTTTGCAAATAGAATAGATTTCCTTTCCTTTCCAAGTAGAATAGGTGTGTTTATTGTTATTGGTGGCTTACCTAGATCTTCTTTCATTGGAATTTGTTTCATTTCTTTCTTTCACTTGCATCAGAGGGATTCGTACCAGGAAGAGGAAGGTTCCTACTGCACATATAGTTCTGACCCCTATTAAGTTTGTATGAACCCGGGGTTGATAATTTAATTTGATAGCCTCGGGAGTTGCAACATTCTTGTTGCAATACTGGGGCTCATTAATTTTTGGTATCATTGTCAGGTTTGGTGTCAAAGCAAGAACTCTCTTTTTCTTTGAATGATTCCCTCTTTCTTTTCTCTAAAAACAAAAAAACTTACATTAGGCATATTCCATTGCTTTACATTAACATTCTCATTCAAACAATTTTATAAAATCAAAAATATTTCTTCAACACCACAAACCCCACTTGATCATGTGCAGGTAGAAGAAGAAGGTTTCATAGATAAATTAGAAGGAGGTACGGAGCAGCCATAATTTGTCAACTTATATCAGCAAGATATGAATTTCCCCTCCTCTTTCAATACAAGCTATAATGCACAATTTCAACCTTGTTATCCACCTAGCACCTCACCTTGGTCTCCATGGTCTTATCCTTCCCAATGGTGTGATCCATATTTTCCTCAATATTCATGGTCTTATCCTCCCTAAACAGGGAAATTTTTAGGGGCTAATATTTGCAGGTGGCATATTTTCCAAATAAAAGATTTGTCAATTTCCATTTTTTTCTAAAAATAATTCACCCAAATTTTATAGTATAAAATTATTTTACCTTTAAAATCACCAAAAATTTATATATACTAATATAAATTAATTAGAAATCTAAATATTAAAAAACAATTAGACGTTTTACAATTTTCATATTAGGGACTAGCATTATTCGCCAAAGTTTCTAAAATTTAAAATAAATTTCCATCGTTAAAATTTTCCCTATCCCCAACCTATCATTCCTCTTTTACATCCATATCAACACCAACCTCCTCAGTGGGGTGATCCATATTTCCCTCAATATCTTCATTTCCCGATGAGCCTCATCATTAGGTAATTATATGGGCCTTAATTCACCTCCTAGCTTAGTTAAACCAACTTTTCTCACAACGTATTACATGTTTTGATCATATTTTGTTTAAAGAGATGAGTTAGAGTGAGATATCATGCCTAGTGGACAAATATGCATTGAATGTAGGTTTGGAAGAGAAAATTAAGGAATTTTGGGAAGACTAAGGTTTGAAACTTTAATGGGACAAAGGAGAGAGATTGTAGGAGGTAAATCCTCCTCATTTACTCCTCCTCCACTCGAATATTCCTCCATTAATCACACCATCTCGGAGTGCAAGTAGCCAAGTCATGAAGATTAGAAGGTAGCCGAGCAAGTGATAGACAAGGAGTTAGTTCATCTCGAGTTTGGGAGCCAAGCCTCCCTAAATTTAAGGAAGTCATTGGATACTTCGATTGTATAAGTAGAGAGGCCTAGAGCCTCATTAGGATTCAAATTTTTATTTCAAAACACTAGTTATTTTCGAGCTCCAGACTTGTGGAAGACTTTTGATGTAATTTTCTATTTTGGTAATAAGAATGAGATTTTTCTTGATTCAATATTGAGTTAACTCAGATGGATGAAGCTCTTGGGTTAGGACCCAACCCTAGCAACAGAGGCTCCTCTTCTTGTATCTTTATGCTTAGTTTTATAGATTCATGGTTAAATTGTCTTTAGATGTCTTTCATTGCAAGTAGCGTAGATTTGATTAATGTTTATTAGTTTGCTTCCATTTGTGCCTTAATTTAACAGTAGGTTAGAAAGGATAAAAGAGGCACCACAAAGATGGAAGTAGGTGTATTGGCCTCACTTCTTCCTTCTAGGATCATGATTTGAGGAAAATACCCTTATGCAGCCCAGAAAGATAGATTTCCATTTCTTTCATGATATTTAGAGTTTGGTGTACTTAAACTAGCATTTGATCATTTTTGCAAAGTAGGATTTCATTGCCATCTCTTCTATGTTCATTCTTGCATTAGATCTCATCCATGATTCAATTTTATTCAGCTAGTTATTCATGCGTAAGGTAGATAGTTAGTTCATTAAAATTTTCTTTCTAGCTCATGAGAATTCTTCCTGTTTACATGAATTTTTGGAAATTACACATGTTTGATGTAGAGCAGGTACTTCAGAAGTAGACATAGATCTCATAGCCAACAATTAACTTCCAATTTCATCCACCCATAGGCATTCCTTGTTTTCATCAAAATCTTCACCAATTTCATCATTTTACATAGAAATTTCCCATGCATTTTGAGTGAATCCAACCATCTCCTAAACTTGGTTTTGGGTTATGAGTGGTCCTAGGCCTTTTGTCACTCCATTCAACCCATCAACCACCTTCCCTTAGCCTTCCATCACCTCCAACACCCATCGTTTTTCTCACGACTACATCCTATAGAAATTCAAGGAATCCTATAGGTTTCTAGTACATCCTCTAGGTTTTCCTATAGTGGCTTGTTTTGAGGCTGAATGGAGGGAAAACCTCTAGGAAGCCTCCGACAGTCACACAAGGGTCCCTCAAACCTTCCAACCATCTCCTGAACCTTCTAGCCATCCACCAACATCCCTAAACCACCTGCCACATCACCAAAATAGATTATTTTGCACACTTGATTGATCATTAAAAGCATAAAAAGACAAAACGTATTGATTACAGTCCTTTACATGCATAACAATTGTGTTTTATGTTTTTAACTTCCATTCTTAAGATAGTAGCATTTTATTCATGTTAGTTTAGCATCATTGCAAAGCATAGCTCTTAGCAGTTAATTAGGAAATGGTGTGCCTTAGCATTGAATGTCAGTCTTTTTCATTATTGTTGTAGATCAACTCTCTCTTAGAGTAGATTTCTATTTCTTTCATCAAGAACCAAGCTTCCTCTGAATCCATAGAAGTTTGGCTTGAAAACCCTAGTGGTCTCTTGCCAGTGGAATAGTGACGAAAGGCAGAGCCATCACTTTTACTTTTGTATACAACACTGTCACCTCTAAGTTTGCACGAACCTAGGGTTGATAAAATAAAGCTGGTAGCCCAAGAGTTGCAGCATTCTTGCTGCAATATTGGTGCTTATCGTACACCAACCTCCTCAATGGGGTGATCCATATTTCCCTTAATATCCTCAATATCCTCGATATCAAGCTCAATGTTATCCATCCTATCCACCTCCACTACAATCACATCCTCAGCCACAACCACTTAAAATACACACTCCTACTCAGCTACCTGCACAACCATTTCCAAATCCAAGCAATAAAGTAACTCAACCCACTTATAACGCTGAGATACAAAATATACAAATAAATCCTCTTGATCCAAGTGATAGTCATCTTGGATTGGGAAGACTATTGCAAAGAAGATGTTTTCTTGATCCTATTAAGTAAGAACATTCAAAATAAAAATATCCAGAGGAGACTAAAGAATCATCGACCACATTTGATGAAGAGCAACCATTGGAGCTTGAGATTGAAGAATTTATATAATGCTTATCAACAGATCGTTTATGTGTTCAAGGGGATAATTGAAAAATAGTAGAAGATTTCAATGACATGGATGGAGGAGACATACAAGATGATCTAGATGATCAAGTTAACCAAGGGCATCACAACTCTATTGAATTTTGGCTCCTAAAAATCGCTAAGCAGGATCACCACTCTCTTCAATAACATTTGGCTTCATCAAGGTCAAAGCAGTTTCTCTCTCATATTCAAGTACATTTGAAAGCATATGTTTCGAGCCTACACATGATTTTATATGTCATATTGTTGTGCACTTAGATCCATTGGAAGTATTCCTATACGTGAAAGATATTTTCCTTTTTTTTCAAGTAGGGTAGGATAGAGGAATAAAAGAAAAAAAGGAAAAGAAGAAAAGCAATAAGAGAAAAAAATAAAACCATAGGTGAAAAACTCCTTTGAGGCACATGAGATTTACTCACTGATTGAAAACCTCCTTGAGGCAATCAATGAGTTGGAAATAAAAAAGAGAAAAAAAGCGAAAATATTTTAGGTGAAAAATTCCTTTGAGGCGCATAGGCTCCTACTAGTTGAAAACCTCATTGGTGCAACTAGTAGGCCTTCAAAAAATGAGAAAAAAATGAAAATGAAAAGGGAAAAAAATGATTTTCTCTAGGTATCTCTCTCTGATATATGCAGGTTCTTTCACACTTGCACAAGCAACTAAAAGTTGATCAGATAAGAAAATATCTAGTCAAGGGAAGTCAACATTGATTTTCCACCTTTTGCACCAAGATGCTCCAACATGGCTAAGAAAAACTCCATACATCTATTGTCACCCTCTCAATGTATCCCAATTTCATTTATCATCATTCCCAAGCCTTTCCCATTCATTTTCCTTGTTGTCCTCAAGTGCTACATGAAAGTTTTGTTTTTCTATAGGATTTCCAAAATACACAAGGCATAAATTGTTTTTATCATATCTCAAAAACCATGCACCCATTGGCCGATTTGTTGGATGAGGATATGCATAAGGATGATGGTAACATGCTTAAGAAATTTCAACAAATTCCCGTGCATACTTTTCAGGAAATTGTCCTCCATCACCTACTGCCATTTTTCATTTTTCTCGATATTCATGCACCTGTTGGCTAATATTGTTTATGGGGTGATGCATAAGGATTGCGGTAACATTCTAAAAAAAAATCAAGTCAATCAAATCTACAATTTTAAAGATATAGGTTAAACAAAGCTACTACATAATTGTCCCAAAACTGCTACATGATTGATCTAGATTTGCTACAGGATTATGATCAGTAAAAAAAGGACTGAAAATTATTTTGTTCTCCACTTAATAACAATGGAGGGGTTCCACCAAGGACTCATCATTCATTTTCTACACAATTTGACCTCTTATACACTCCCATTTCCACCTATGTCCATGAAAAACACCACTTTTCACCCCTTCTTCCATCTCTTCTAGAACCTGAACGATTGTGATCTTAATAGAGTCTATATGACTTATACAGGAAGACACCCAATCCTATAGTAGTCTACACATCCCTTTCCAGACCATAGCTAGAGCACTAGATCCAGAAGTTAGCCACCATGGAGAATTTTGAGATGATAATTATGATTCTCAAGCAGATACAAGACCTTATGTTAGCTGCTCCAAGATTCTTGATCACTCAGCAAATAGCAACATCTGATCCAGAAATCACATGCATGAAGGACAAACATACATCATTAAGCATCAGTGAGCATGAGAACATAAAAAAATACTTATCCTTCTCGAGAAATTGCACTGAGCATGCAAAGAAACCTTACCTTTGTTCAGAAATGACATGAAAACACCAAATGATTAGCTACAACACTCACATAAAGAGCATCTCAGCATCAAACAATAAAAACAACAACATAAAACCTAGAAGACCTCCATAAACAAGGCTATCAACATTAGGAGCTCTAGCAGATTATCACATGTAGCTTCATGATCATCAAAGGAATCCTCCACAATTGTAGCAATATCCTGCACAAAAAACACTCATGGTAAGGCATATGTATTCAACTCTCTAACCTCACCCTTTGAACCTATTCTAGCTTGAGAAAACATTAAAAGTGTGAGAAGAAGGGATTTTTATAGCCAGACTTAATAGTAGGAAGCCTCAATCTTATCTAGCAAGTCACTTAAATTTTCTCCAAAGGAAAACCACACATGTGGGAGATAAACGAGACAAAAGTGAAAAAAGACTTAAGAAAGTGGGATGTTATAATGGAACTTAAAAAGTAGATGGGGGCCATATTAGTTAACTCAAAGAATTCCAATATTATTTTACATGCAATATCGATTAAAAAAAAGAAAAGAAGAAAAAACATAGGTGGGGCCAACCCACATAAATCAAAGTTTTGCATGCAGTGTGTTTGAAAAACAAATAAAAAAATGTGAGAGAAGAAAATTTAAAAAAAGAAAAGAAAAAATAAAAATAAAATGGTGGGCCCACCACCTTTTTGCATGCAAATTGGTTGTTACAGGCACTGCTACAAGATATTGATAGTCTTATAAAAGTTTATGACAGGTTCCCACTGGATCATACAAGCTACTGCAAGAAGTTGATAAAATGCTACAGGAAGACAAATTGATCCCAAAATGACCGCCAAAGCGTTGAATAACTTGAAAAGAAGGGGGGGGTCTTGAAAGGAAATGTAAGTAAAAAATTATTTCCACTTGCATTTGACAAAATTGTTGAAAATATATAAGTTGTCAAAGAGAAAATATTCTACATTATGTAATGTGGATTCAAGCAATTCAACAATTGGGTGGTTTGATTTTTCTTTTTAGTATGACAATTCTAGAAAAAATTCATGAGGTGATTGATTTCATCTCTTTGAAAATTGTGCAGTGTCCCTCTGCTATGAATTCCTTGTTGTCATAGAAATCTTGCTATAATGATGAAAGGATAATGTACAAAGGGTCTCTTATCTCCTTAATTTGGATTCCAAGGCTTAGGGGACATTGTAAAGTGATGAAAAGCAAAAAATAGGCTTAGGAGGCAATTCTAGTTGAGTTTTGATGAATTATGTTAAATGTTACAAGATGTTACAATATTTTATTTTGTTGGGTGTGTGTTATATTCTTTCCACCACTAGCCACATGTGCGGGGGGTTCACAGGGTGGGCAGTAGCCTCCTCTATTCGTTGCATTGTATGCATCAGGGGGTTCACAGGGGGGCGGTAACCCCTCTTATTCGTTACGTTAGGGGGTTTTAGGGGGGTGCTAGTGCCCCTGCATGGGGTCTGAGGCAGCGCCCTGAGAATTTTTTTTGGACCCTACATTAGGTGGGAATACCTACCTATGGTTTGTTGCATGGATTTTGAACATGGTTTTGGCATGATGATTTTATGCCCATGGTATTTTGTAGATTCGACCAAGGGAACTATTATTATGTTCTAATCCAAGGTTAATGGATTGGGGTTTGTGAGTGCTTTGGAATGTATATATATGTATGGTAACATTGAAAGGAACATAATGAAAAATAAATCTGGTATTCCCAGTTTTGGGATCTAGGGGAAATATCCATGTATTTGTTTTATATTCTCGTCATTGTTTATTTTTTGTTGTTTAGAATTCGTCTGTAGGTAATTTTTGTACAGGTTTAAAACCTACATTTGGTTTCGTATTTATTTTGGGTTCAAGGGGATGCCTTTGTTGCTGAGGGATTTTGCTTGGTCATGTTGTCGACCATGTTCAATGAGAGATTTGCAGGATTGATTCTTGTGGTGAAAGAAGATGGTGAGTTGTGGAAAGATAGAGATAAATAAATTTAATGGTCAATGTTTTGAGTTGTGGAAACTCAATATGAAGGATTTGCTGGTGGATAAAGATCAGTGGATCATGGTAGATCTGGGTACTAAACCAACAATAATGTCAGATGAAGATTGGGCAAAGTTGGATTAGAAAGAAAAGAGCATAATAAGGTTGTGTATCTCATATTCAATATTGTTGAATGTATCACCGGAAGCTATGACAAAGGCTTTGTGGGACAAGTTAGGGAATTTGTACCAATCTAAGTCTCTGGTGAACAAATTGTTCCTATAGAAAAACTTGTATAACTCAAGGATTAGGGATGGATACTCGGTGACAGAGCATTTGAACGCCATTAATATTGTGGTAAGCCAATTGTTTTCTATTGACATTAAACTTTCAGATGAAGGTAAGTGAATCAATTTGTTTTATTCTCTACTAGATTCGCGAGATAGTCTGGTTATTGCAATAGGTAGAAATACAACTACCTTGAAGTTTAATCAAATGAATAGCCCTAATTATATCGCTAATGCACTATCAAGAAACTTGTCGAGTTGGGTATTTAATAGTGAGGTATTTTTCTCATCTTGTGTATGTACACACATATCACATGTGAACATTCATATCTGATTCAAGAACATCAACCAAGGTATCAAGCACTTGAGATATTCTTTTTAATAACAGAAATAACAAGAATTATTGTTGCTTGAACCTAAATAAATAGGATGAAATCCCAAAAAATGTGCATATACTACTGGAGACTGGAAACATCATCCAGGTGCAATGAAAAGGACTATAAACTAGAGAAAGAGAATTTATCAATGTCATTATACAAAGACATGATTTAGTACTTGTAAGACTTAGCATCCATCACATAAAATATACCACATAATGCAAATATATATTCACAAATATCAAAAATACAAGGAGAACACTTATCATTAAATATTTTGGGCAATCGAGTTTGCAACTATGAATCTCCACCCAATCGTAGATAGATGCAGCCAATCCTCAGTTGCATCTATCACCCCCAACCTATATTTGGAAAACTGAGGGGTTTCCCTCTCTAACTTTAGTTTTCTTCTCCAATAGATTGTTATCCTATGTAGTTTGACTTTCTCTTTTTTGTTCAACAAATTAAATCTAGTCTACTTACTTCAGTAGTTTCAACCTTTCCCCCGTCCTCTACATTTTTCCCAAGAAAATTTCAAATTGCCTTCTCCTCCTACTTCAACAATTTGAATTTTCCTTTCTTTCTACTATCTTTCCTCTCACGGCTCAAACCACATTTCCCTTCCTCCTACGTTTTCCCAACCAAAATTCTATGTCTTTTCCTTGGGAATCAATCAAATAACTTCCCTTACAACCAATTTTGTCAGCCAATCAAAAGTTTTCCACTTTCTTATCTTTTATCAGGTTGTTAAATTCTAATTTTAATTGGTTGTAGTGAATGGCCAACACACTACACCAACTAGAAACTTCTCCTTTCATTCCTTTTAAAATTCTTATCCATTGCTATAAATACATAGCTGATGGGAAAATTCACATTTTCCATTTTTCTCAGCTACCAATTGTTGTGTACCAGCTCATATTTTATGTTGTAAGAAATAATTTAACAATTTCCCAGCAATTAAATTATCACGTAAATTATGCCATTTTCATTAAACTAGGATTTTTATACTAGTATAGTGAAACATGACCAAGCCAACTACATATTTCTCCAATAGCTTGTTAGTAGGAACAACAACATAAGAGTTAATCATGTAGACAATAAAAGCATAAGTTATGCCCCAATGCACCAATAAACACCATTTCGATCTAGAATGCATATATATATCCACAGTTATAAAAAATACAAGGAGAACACTTATCTTTAAAGATTTTAGGAAAATAAGTCTGGGACTATGACTGCCCACCCAACCGTAGATAGTTATAGCCAATCCTCACTTGCAACTATCAACCCCAAGCCATATTCTAGAGACTAAGGGGTCTATTTCTCAGGGGTTAAGCATAACTACCAGTTCAACCAGGAAATCAACTATTTTACCACCTCCTCCCTCCAACTGAGCTGCAACCAATGAGTGCATAGGGACACTGTGGTTCCACCTTGATTTAGGGACTCCATAACCGAAACAAAATCATATATACAACAAGTGATTCTTCAAAAACATTCCAAGAGTTTTCCCATGCTTACTTCCTCAACTCT
>APFE031725084.1:0-23412 GCA_000404065.3 Pinus taeda
TAATAATAATATAATTATGTTTAATTTTAAATATTAAACTTAAATGCGGGTGAATTAAATGTGAATTGATAGACTTATTTACTATTGGTGGCACTTGGCCTTGCTAGCTGCAAGACAACACTCCTCTCCATGCACATATCTCGCTCAGGCTGGCTCATCTCAGGCAAGAGTTATTCTGCATGCAGATTTCCTTAAGTGTTCACTCCGTCCGAGGCAAGGCGATTGTTGATATAATTATGGCGAACTCGGCTTACCATTCCATTGCTCACTCCCCGTTCTCGTGCCATTGCTCGATTCTTGCAGTAATTCTCTGTAGCAGGTCGGTTGCAGACATCAGGGGGTCGCTCTTGGTGGCTCTCGATGGTGGAATTGTGCTTCTCTCTTTCCATTCTCAGGCATGTTCTTCGAACTTTGCTCGCAATCTTTTTGTGCTATCTCGTCTCCCTTCAAAAGATACCTGTTCTCCTGAGCTTCCCCTCTATTTCTTAGTCATGGTTCATGAGCGCATGAGAAGTCACCATGGACGAAGTCGTTCTGGTCGTGGGCATCCATGGACTACTCACTCAGTCAATCAACCTCCTCCCCCTACTACTCAACCTTCATCTCTGGCAAATTCGCCTCCTCTTAGCCCGTCCCTCAGACCTTTCCTGCACAATGTTTTTGAGACCACTCATTTCAAGTTTCAGAGAAACCTAAACAAGCCCATTATCACGGCCAATATTACTTTTATCTTTTCTGAAGAAAAGGCTCAGCCTCAACCTACAGAGCACACTTCCGTTCGGCTTGCGCAGGGCGGTAACAGAATGACGAACAGTCATGGAAATGAGTAGAATATGGTTGAAGGAGGCAAGGTGGATGGGCGTGGTGAATAACATGACAAGGGTGGTGCTCCTAGCAACACTCAACCTCCAACTGGCAGCACTCATGGGGCCTCTGTATCGATGGCCATTGCAGGCAGTTCCCGCGGCACTCCTCCTTCGTCGATCCCTCCAGGAGGCAGCGAAACTCGTGACGTTGCCGGGGATGAAGATATCTAGCGTGGCAATGCATTCCCTACTATGGAGGACTAGGATATGGTAATATGATGCACCTGGACATTTCGAGTTCTCCCAGAATTTTTCTATTGGCTGTTGGGTTAGGTTCAAGCTGTTTTGTGTCTGCAATTTTGTTTTAGCCTCTGCGGTTTGGTAGCTTGGTTCTTTGTTTTGGTGGGGTAGCAATCTGTAGCGCCTTTGACGGATATAGATAGCATCTCGGTCTCTTGTTTCTGGTCTCTACAGTTTTATAGGGGGTTTTCCCATCTCTTCTTTATGATCTTATTGTTGTATTCAGATCCCTATGTTTGGCTTCTTGCTTACTATAACTGGTCCTCCCATACTTGGGATAGTTTTGATATGCTGCAGGCTCTCAGATGCTCTTGTTTGAGGCCTCAGCCTCCTTGTAATATTATTTTGATTTTCCATTAATAGAATTAGTCTTTACAGAGAAAAAACAAATTTAATATTTCTCAAATTTTGAAGTTTTGAAAAAAGATATAGGAGTTTAAGAAAAAAAATCCAAATTAAAAGAACCATTTTATTCTACTCTCTTTATGGAAGAAAATCATTTCCTCATTGATAAAACAACTATGATTATGTATCTAATGCATAATAAAATGTTAAATCACATGGACAACAGAATACTTTCTAAAATAACTTTAAAGTCTAGTGACAACAACCTTTGAATCAAGTGGAATGTTATAAGGAGGCATTATCTTGGTTAGATCATGCACGTATAAAGGAAGAGATTATTTTTCTCACTAAAGGGTAATATTAGAAATTTTGGTGTCATAAGGAGTTAGAGATATACACATTGTTCAAATAAGAATAAATTTTTATGAGCTTAATCCTCAAAACTTCAGAATAAATCAAAATTTGAAAATATTTGTAATGATTTCAACCTTTTTAACTTTTTAATTATGAAAAAATAAGGTGATGTAGAAATGTTTTTCTCGATGTATTTCATGTATAAAAACAAACTTTTAAATAAATTCAAGTAATATTTTACTTAGATTAAAATTTAAACTTCAAAATAATGGTTTCCCTTTCAACCTTTTGACCTTTTAATTCAACAACAATGTTACGATCTTGAAACACTTTTGCTTAAAATTTTTGAAACATAGAAACAAGCTTCTAAGGAATTTCAATTGAAAATATACCTTCATAAGATAGATAATTTTTGGTGTGAATGCATATTAAGGATTGTTTCCTTCATATATAGTAGATTCAATTTAACTTGGATATATCATACATGATGAAGAATATAACTTTTTAATCCATAACCATTATTATGTTGCTTATTAAGAAATTTGAATGCTCTCAATACCTAATAGATCAAGGTTTTGGTTGAATAGATTTAGGATAATCTAATTATTATAAATCTTGTTACATATATTTTTAAAATAGTGTGAGAACCTAGAATAACTGGGTTCTCAAACCAACAGTGGGAACAACCATTACTCGCTATGGTAACATTTTTCCTTATGTTCAAGGAAGACAAGCTCTTAGCCAAATAGAAGAAATTTTAGGACATAATCCAAGCCTATATTGTTGGTACATATGTGTGTACATATTATTACATATGTGTAAACATATGTATTGGTTTATTTTTTTATTTAATTTTTCAATATTTTTAATAAAATTTTATGGTACAACATATACCTTATAATACATTGCAAAACATCTCAGGACTCTTAATGCAATATAATTTTATCAGACAACATATACCCTATAATAGATTGTAAGACATCTCATGACTCTTAATGCAATATTTTTTTTAATTTAATAAGAGTATAATTTTTTATGAAGAAATTATTATTATTATTTTGATTCCTCCCTACATTCAAATAAATAAATTATGTTATAAATTAAGAAAATTTGAATATAAATCTTATGCAACATCAAATTTTAATACAAATATAGTTTTCCATTTATATATTTTTGAATTAATGTTATGACGAATAACTTTTCACATATTTTTCATAATTGAATTAATAATGGTGATAATTTTTGTGGATTAAGATCATAATTCATTTAAAAAGGTAAAACATATTTACAGTATTATATGACTTCGAATATCAAGAAGGTGAGTGACATAATAGATATTTTAATTTGATTAATGATTTGGGTGTATGTAGGACATTTTAAGAGGAGGTGTCTTTTTCCTCTAACCCTCTTATTGTCACAAAGATGAGAGTTTCTTGCATCCCATGGTTTTTTCAGGATTGTCCAACTCTCGATTTTTCTATGTAGCTCATTAGACTTTATTCATATTTTAGTAGTGTTGGTTTTCTTCTTTGTGCTAGTTAGTAATAAAAGATACTTTTAATGTCTTAGATTATGGTTGACCACCTCTTTGTAGCATATTTTAGTTTTTTCTCCTTTTGTAACTCTTCATTATATTTAAATTTAGATGTAATAATATTGTTAATATCACTTGTATCTTGTAATATGATATTTTAATGTGTCCTCCCTTGATTAATCCAAAACTAGATGACTTGATTCCATCATTTGAAAGCGAATTTAGGAAGCATCTTGTCATTCATGTTGTTTATTTTTCTATTCTACATTAAGTACCTAACCATGAGCATGCACTCAATGGGGGAGAAGCTCACTTTTATGAGGAGGATCAAATATGGTGTATTGTTTTTTAATATTAAGATTACAAGTTATAATGTTTTTCTGGATTTCTTGTGTATGTGTTCGAAAATCACTTCGTAATATGACACTCATATAGGTCAATCCCTATGCATCTCAGGGTAGGTTTTCTACACTTTGTTGCTTCATGAACACATACATAAATATATATATTTTTTATTAATAATCTTCCAATCTCTTTGCCAAGGTTATTTTGTTGTAGCTACCTGTTTTAGTTCTTGTTGCTTTACAGCAACAATGCAACTATTTCCCCAATTTTTTAACTTAACATAGAATTTATAGGTTCTCATGTGTTAACATCCAAACCCTATAGTCTTGAAAAGGTTTTTTTCCTTACAATTTTAATGTTTCTCCTTTTTTGGCCCTTCAAGGGTTTTAAAATGTGATGTATTCTTTCGATTAAACTTAATATAGATAGTTAAAAGAAGCTATGTTGTGTTTTCAATTATAAATCCTACATGTTTCTCTTGGGTTTATTAGCATATTACTTATTTCTTTTAATTTTGTCTCGATATATTCAGTTTTATTCCTCCTTGGGAAGAGGAGTTCTAAAATGATTTTAGATTCATTTAATCAGGCTCTCCTTGCCTTAAATCAGAAAATCCAATAACTTTCGGAGCTCAAGTTTCTATTATCTATCATGGCTACCTCTAGTTTTTCCTTCCTACAAGGATTATACTTGCGTTTCCATTTCAACCATAGTAGACACCTCTAGGCAACATCAGGTTTTACTTTTGGTTGTGCAATAGGTAGTTTTAATTGGTAACTATCACCTCTTATGTACTTGACAGTAGATGTTATTTAAGGCACATCAAGTACCCTCTTGTTATTTAGAATCTAGTAATTACACTTTCACGAGTATTATGTAAATCAAGAATTCCATAAATTCTCTTTAATGAAATACCATATATTCATTCCATACAATCAATGTATGCTAATACAATTTATTAATTTTCAATGTAGGTTGTACATTACAATACATTCTTTAATTCACTCAATAATATATAAACCAACACAGAGTCTTTAGACAGGTAACTCCATCTACTAAATTTACTTAACAATACACAAACAAATTTCTTTACAAAATATAATAGGATTAAATATTTATAGTAATACTTATCTCCTGGAAGTACAGTGAATATAGGTTATTAGGAATTTCTCAGCACCCAAAGTTGAGACTGGATATTTCGTCATGTATGTCCTTTGAGCCTTTCTTTGCAGAACAATTTTTGGAAATAAATTACTCTAGAGGTATCCTATACCCAGACCTTAAGACTCACCAATCCACTCTAGTACTATACCCTTGTGAATCAGGCTGAAGCTCCACTAACTCCATGTTCATGTCAAGAACCTCAGTAATGTAATACTCTTTTTCATGTCAAGAATCGTAACATGTTCAAGTTTTCATTTCTTTCTCCATATCCTCAACCCTATGATGCGATCCTTGGGTCTTCCATTGAGATAATATTTATCTCCAACTCTAGGAAAAGGAGAAGGAGAACAAAAACATAACTAGTTCTAACTATCTAGGAATAATGAGAAATCATTTTTCTTGAATATTATTTTATTATTAATTTCTTTTATTTATGTTCTGAGTTCACAACTATGAAATCCAATCCATGACATCATTCCATCAGTTTTGACCTTTATGGATTTTAACTTGATGTAATTTTTTAAACAACAAATACACTTACTAAGCTATGTAAGGTAAAAAAAGTAATAACTATTCAGTAACAATGAACATTATTCAACTCATAAGGGTGTTACATCTTCCCCCTCTTGAGGAAAACATCATCTTCGATGTTTAATCCATTCCTCGGAATAATCATGGGTATGATTTTCACATGATTTCCTCATATTTCTTTGTGGCTTCCTCTGAGATGAAGTGCTTCCATTGCACTTTAACTTGGGTGGTGGCTCACCTCCCTCGCACTGTTTCTCTTTTCTCAATAATACGCTGAGGTTGTACCAGGAATTATCCATCCAGTTTAACCTATTATAGCGACCATATTAAGGTTAATTCATGAGGGAAGAGTAATAAAATCATTATACCGAGATCACAATTTTTGCAATATTTTTTAAAAACAAATAAACATCACATGAAATCATTTCCAATGAATCACATGTCTAGGGTGATATAAATATCGTTTCGATAATGAAACATGAAAGACATTATGAAATTTTATATGAGTCGGTAAGGATAGTATGTAAGCCACTAGTATAATTATTTCAAATATCTAGAAAGGATCGCATAAACAAGGAGCAAGCTTGGAACAACTAGTCCATCTCAAGGTGCTTTTCTTCGGTTTGGTTCATAAATATACATGATATCCCACTTGAAATACAGGATATGTCCTCTTCCAATCGACATAAGATTTCTGCCTGTCTTGGGTAGCTTTCCAATTATATCATAATTTCCTTACAGTTTATTCCATTTCCTCCAACATATATAGCCCCAATATTAATCTATTTTTAGGACTATTCCAATTTTTAGGTATCCTACACTTTCATCTTTAAGGAAATTTGAAGGGATCATATTTAAAGACTCATGATAATCATTTTTATATGAAATCTCCACCAAGTTTAGGTATTCCTCCCATTTGCTAGATTTTTTCGTAACATACATCTCAAGCATGTCCTCCAAAATTTGACTCACACATTCATTTTGATCATTCGTTTGTCAGTGGTATGTAGTCCTGAATTGGATTTGAGTTCCCAGTCCTACAAAGAGGGCTTTCCAAAATGTGGAAGTGAATTTTACATCTTTCTCAAATATAACTACTTTAGGAATACCATGCAATTAGAACACTTGCTTCATAAAAATGTTTGTGATTTCAACTATCTTGAAGGTTGATTGTACCATAATCAAATGAGATATTTTCCTAAGTTTATCCATGATCACCAAGATTGAATCATTGTGATTTTAAGATCTGGGTAATCCGATGATAAAATCAACAATAATGACATCCCATTTCCATTCTGGTATGGGTATTGGTTGAAGAAGACAAGCAGAGTGTTGAATCATTGTTGATGTTCGGCTTTAAACTTGTTGACATTCTATACATTTTTGCAAATATTTTACAATATCCCTACACATTCCAGGCCAAAAATAATATTTTTTAATGGATGAAATCATTTTCTATTATCAAGGTTGGGCATTATAACGACTTCTATAAAATTCATCTAGAATTAGCTACCTAACAGAAATATGGTTGGGGATATATATTTTGTTCCTAAAAAATAATAGTTGGTCATTTTTTATATCATAATCTATGGTTGTTCACTGGATGCTAGCTTCTAAGCTTGCTGCAATAAAAGTTTGTACCCAGGATCTCATTGAGCAACTTGCTTAGTTTTCTCCAGAAACTTAAACTCTATTTAATTAAAGTGCAATTCCTAAATACAATGTACCCTTATGGTTAATGCATCTACTAGACAATTTTCTTTGCCTTTTAAATGTTTAATGTCAAACTCATATTCGCTAAGAATGGAACTCCACCTTGATTGACGTGCATTAAATTTTGGCTTATTGAAATAACTTGTCACACAACTATGATCTATTAACAACATCAATTTTGTAACGAGAAGGTAATGCCTCTAAGTGCATGGATTACGACATCTAATCACACAACTATGATCTATTAATAACATCAATTTTGTAACGAGAAGGTAATGCCTCTAAGTGCATGGATTACGACATCTAATTCCATTTTGTAGGCAGAGTATCTTTACTCATGATATTTCAGTTTCCATGAATCATATGCTATTACCTTATGATCTTATGTTAATACGACCCCAACTCCTTCCAAAATTGCATCCGTGCATACCACAAATTCTTTGTTTAGGTCCACAAATTTTAATATGGGGTCTATAGTTGATAAATGTTTCAATTGCTCAAAATCTTGTTGATGTTCACTAGTCAACTTAAAAACTTTCCCTTTGATAGGGTATGCAAATGAGAGAATCCCTTTATGAAGTGAAGGAAATACCCTGCTAACCCCATAAACAATTTTATATCAGCTACTTTTTTTGGCACTGGCCATTCCATAATGGTCTTGATATTTTTAAGAACAACAACTATTCCATCATCTAAAATAATGTGCCCCAAATACTGGATTTAATCCTTATAGAAGTCATATTTACTAAATTTTGCATATAATTGGTATTCACATAATGTTTGTAATATTATTCGAAGATGTTTCTTATGCTCTTCTAAAGTTTTTCAGTAGACCAAATTATCATCTATGAAGATGACCACAAACTTATCCAAGAAAGCATGAAAAATTCCATGCATCAAACTCATGAACATAGTTGGTGCGTTAGTTAGACGAAAAGGTAAGGTTGCAAACTCATAATATGACGAGTTCTAAAGGTCTTCTTACAAATATCTTCATCCCTTACTCGAATTTGATGGTATGCCCACTATAAATTGATCTTAGAAAATATTGATGCACCCTTAACTTGATAAAACACATCATCCATTAGAGGTAGGGGTATCTATTTTTAATAGTTAATTTATTAAGTTGTGTGTAATCAATGCACAATTGCAACATATCATTTTCCTTTCTTACCAATAACACTGAAGACCCCTAGGGTGGCACAGTGGGTCAAGTATATCGTCTATCAAGCAACTCTTGTAGTTGCATCTTAACTTCAGTTCACTAGGTATGCTCATATGATAGGGAGCTCCAGAAACTGGCACTGCTCCAAGATGTAGTTCGATGGTAAATCAATATCATATTTTCGAGGTATCCCTAGTATGTTTTCAGGAAACACATCAATAAACTCATGTACTATAGGTATATTTTCCACAATAATGGTTTTATCCTTAGAGATATAATACCACCTAAACTGCATAAATTACATAGCCTTTTCTCATACACTTACCCAACTGAGAAATAGTGATGGGACACAATTTCATGGGTTTCCTAATCCCTTAAATATCTTTACGAGATCCGTCCTCAGCCAAGCAACCAACAAAATTTTCCAAATAATCCATCCCAAGTAGTAAATCATATGATCCTAAAGGCAAAATATTCAATTCAACATTTACGTAATGACCGCCTAGTACAATGGACATGATGGGTACTTTAGCATTTACTTCCTTTTGTATCGAATAGCTAGTTGTACCAACCAAGGATTTTTGAATTTTTAAGTTTGTAAACAACATGTTTCCACTACTTTGGGGCTCACATAACTTAAAATTTCACTTAGATTTACTAAAATAGATATAGGTTGATTATTTATCTTACCTTCCAGTCCACCAGCATAGGATGATAATCTTCCTGGAAGTCTTTTAGTGCTAAATTGATCATGGGCATACTCCTTGACACCTCCTCGACTATAGATAATTCTTTCATGTTAGCAATGTTTTCAATTATGTCATGAATTGGGACATTATTGTAATAATGGGGTTCTCCGAAGCTCCATCATTGCAAAGGAGGTTTCTACCCTTGGATGAGTTATGGCTTGCTAGATGCTTCAGTGGGTTTAGGTTTTGCTTACCACTTGGGTTTTTTTCGATTTCTTCCCTTTGCTTTATTTGTTTTACTTCTATGAGCATTCAAGAAATTTCGTAGATTTGTTGCCTATAGAATTCTAAGAACTTTTGTGACCATTATTCTAAGACCATTTTTTATTAATGTCTCATTTTTTCTTCACCTATTGGTAGCACATTTAAGCCTTTAGTATTGCTTCATCCATGATTTTAGGATTTTAAAATTCTATTCCTTCCTTCATAAATTTAGGCAGCCATTTGGCCAAGCTCCATGGGAAACCATTTTGGCCTGCAATTGCTCAACAATTTCCGACAATACATTCATCCTATTTTGTAGATATTCACCTAATTGCACCCACATTCTGGGGGATACTTTAGGATTCCATATAGAACTAGATTATATTGTTGTCCTTGACTAGAGATGGTCTTCCTCTCCCCTTCTCTTATTTATCTATTTACTTTCCTTCTCAATCCTGTGTACGTCAACACAATCCACCAATATTATATTTTCCCATTTAGGATAAAGTGTTGATACATTGGCTCTGATACCACTTTTAACATGTACATCCTCTAACATTTACCACATTTCGACATGTAAAAAAAAAAGTAATCGAGGTTACAAAACAAACACTCAACAACGCCTACGTTGTGAGCCTTATTAAAATTTATATGTATTAAAATTTATATGTAGCATTTACATTTTCATTTGAAAACAACTCCCAATGCATGCTAACAAAATTATTTTCATTAATCATAACCACACTAGGTACCCAGATACACATTAAGGGTTAGTATTACTTGTTCTGTACAGGGAAATATTTGGTTTTATTATACATAATCGATATCGTATTTCAGCTCTATGGACCTTATACACATCTCCTATTATTGAAATTAAAAGTGAATGAAGGGTCATGTTGGAATCCCATCATAATATGCACCGACCGACAATTGTCGAGTAGTATGGCCAGTAGGTGGCTCTGTCTTCACCGTGGAATGTGTGCAGATGATCCAACGGTCAACGTTGTTTTGGAACTCGTTGGGCTAACTAACCCTACTCCTACGCCCACTGAATTGAGCTCATTTTCCTAGTGGCCTATGTAAGATTGGGCTCTACAATCAAATATGGTCTGCCATTTTTCTTGTTTTCTTCTTTGGTATTTGAAAAATTAGGGAAATTGGTACTGCAAGTAGTATCCTTCTTAAATACTTTTTGTTAACTCAAGAACGAGTTATTAAGTTGCCTACTATGGTGCTTCAAGCTTGTGGCTGCAGTTGGGTTTTACTGATCTTGGCGGGTTCGAAATTGACTTAGAAATATTGCCCTCATATGGGTAAAGCAATGTGCATCTCAACGCATCTTTTTTGACTTTGCTGCTAGATGAACACATACATATATATATGAATTTTTTATTAATACTATCACAATATCTTTGTTAGGTTTATGATGCTTTAGCTACATGTTTTAGTGATTTTTGTCCTACGGTGACGATGCAATTATTTCCCCTGGTTTGTAACATAACATAGAGTTATCTAGGTTCCCATGTGTTAACTTCCAAACCCTATATTCTCAAAAAGGGTTTTTTCTTTACAGTTTTAGTGTTGCTCCTTTTTTTGGCCCTCCAAGGGTTTTGGACTCTAATATATTATTTTGGCTAAGCTTAATATGGAGAGTTAAAAGAAACTATGTTACATATTCAGTTATAAACCCTAGAGGATTCTGTTCGATTGCTTAGAATATTACTTTTCTTTAACTTCGACTTATTCTATCAAATTGTATTCACCCTTAGCAAGATGAGTTGTTCAATACTTCTGAATTCATATAATTCCATAACTTTATTTCTAGTCCTCGTCACTATTACTTATTCTGACTATCTCTCATTTTTCCCTCCTATAGGCATTATACTTGGGATTCCCTTTCGACCCAATTGGACACCCCTGGGCAACGTAAGGTTTTACTTCTGGTTATGCAGTAGGTATTTTTAGTTGGGAACTATCACCCCTTATGTAGTTGGTCATAGCTCTTATTTAAGGCACATCACGTACACTCTTGTTATTTAGAATTTAGTATTACACTTCCACTAGTAATATGTAAAGCAAAAATTCTATAAATCCTCTTTAATCAAATACCATATATTCATTCCATACAAGCAGTGTATGCTAATACATTTTATTCAATTTCAACACAAGTTGTGCATTTCAATATAGTTTTTAATTCATTCAAGAATGTACAAACCAACACAACAAGTCTTTAGATAAGTTGCTCCATCTATTAAATTTATTTAACTATACACAGACAACTATCTTTAAAAAATATAATAGGATTAAATATTTATAGTGATACTTATCTCCTTAAAGCACAGTGAATATAGTTTATAAGGAAAGTTTGACCACCCAACCTTGAGACTGCCTATTACGTCCAATATCTCCTCCTAACCTTTGCTTTCCCAACATTTTTTGGATATATATTCCCATAAAGGTATCTTGTACCTCGACTTCAAGACTCACCAATCCAGTCTAGTACCATGCCCTTTTGAATCATCTTGAGGCTCCACTAACTTCCTATTCAACTCAAGAACCTTGCTTAAGAAATACTCTTGTTGATGTCAAGAACTGTAACTAGTTCAAGTTTTCATTTATTCCTCCATATCCTTTAGCCCATGATGTGATCCGTGAAAATTCCACTGAGATATGATTTCTCTCCACCTATAGGGAAAGGAAAAGGAGAAAAAAAACATAACTGATCTAATTTTCTAGAAATAATTAGAATTATTTTTCTTAAATTTTATTTTGTTAACACTTTCTTTTATTTACATTCTTGGTTCACAATTCTAACCTACAAGCCATAACATCATTTCGTAGGTATTGGAATTTAAGAATTTTAACACTATGTAATGTTTTAAATATCAACCACACTTACTAAGCTATGCAAGGTAAAAAAGGTAACCACTACCAAACAACAAACATTACTCAACGCATCGTGGTGTTACAAGAACTGAGTACACAAGGGAGATGTTCTCATGTAACATTATGTAAAACAAAATTAAAAAATATATCTGTCAACTAATATATGTATAGGCAAGAGATGTTGTGATAATGTTATTAAGGAAAAAAAAAAACCATAAATTAAATAGTTCAATTTTCACTTTTATTTTACATCATACATTGTATAGTGAGATAAAGTAATTGAAAAAAAATAAAATTAAAATGACCCATAGTATTCATGTTTAATTGAACATATTTTGGGTAGAATTAAGCTAGCATATATCCATAATAGTTAGATGTTTGTAATGTGCAAACACCATGTCTATCACACAAAAAAGTAAAAATTACTATTGATTATCGAGCCAATAAATAATTATTTTGTGATATTTATGTTAAATGTAATAGGTGTTGGCATGCCTACATTTATATGGTTCTTGAATTTATGCGTCGCTCACTGGAAATTATTGTATATATAATCTTTCTTGATTCTTATAATTAATTTCCTCTAATTAATGGGCTTGTTGGACAACCCTCTCGCTTGTGCAAGACTATAGGTAGGATTACCAAATATTACCGCTCTGCAACTCTGATGTAGTTAGGGTTTATGGAAAAATGAAGGTGGAGACTGCTTCGGGGGTAAGTTGTCCAGTCCACCACCACGGTTGGCTGCCATATGTCTTCTGTCATTTTTTATTTGTTGGCAACAAGGCTATATTTGTTCCACATGCACAATCCCTGTGACCCATTCATCTCTTTCTCAACAATTATTCACCAGATTCGACTTTCCCTTCCACCACTCCTAAGATTTTCCTTATGTGTTTTTCGTAAATTGTCATGATACTCCTCCACTTGCTAATTTCATTTCTCATCGAATCTGGATGTTCTCTTCCTCCACGTATTCTAGCCATTTAACTCGCCTAAGTGATGGGTTCGACTTGATTCTGCAACACTTCAGTATTCTGAATCTTTTGTTTCCCCTTTGATGTTTTTTGATGACCTAAGTTTTTAAAAGTTTGTTTACTAGTTGGTTTATCTAACCTTTGTCATCCTCTTGCTACCAAATTTTCTTTGCAGCCACAGAGAAGTCAATTCCCCTTCCGATATACGGTGCCGAGTTACTCTACAAGCCTCCTTATGCTTGCTAAGGGTTCACCTGGGTTATTAGTTGGTTTAGATATAAAAAGGGTTTGCCCTGTAAATTAGTTTGGGAATTTATTTCATACTATACCCAGTAATAGAACTGACGGTTTACCAGTCTTTTGGATAATGGATCTGTTATTTTTCTTTTTAAAGAGATGACTCTCTAACATTTCCCTACTGGGATTTCCTTTTGTATTTTTGAAATGGAATTCCTACTATGCAGAAACTCAAACACCTTATAATTCAACTAAGTTCTTGGAGAAAAGGTCTGGTAAATGGAATTCCTACTATGCAGAAACTCAAACACCTTATAATTCAACTAAGTTCTTGGAGAAAAGGTCTGGTTATTCGAGTCGACTGTGAAGTTATTTTTATTTATTTATTTACAAATGTCTCTTCTTTCAATAGTGTTAGTCTATTCGGATTGATGAGTGAATTAATTCCAGCGATGGCTCTATTTATTTCTATATCAGAGGACTAGTGTGTTTTTGTAGCTTGACACATAGAGATTGACATTATTTAATATTTAATTTGGTACAGTCAATTTTTAAATTACAATATTTTTTTCCTTTTGGGTTCTATTTCCTTTTGTTTTCCATTTTACGAAGACCTTCACAGTCTCTTCTAATTTATGTGGATGTTATTTCTTAATTGGTTACCCAACAGCCTAGCAAATATGGTGGGGAAAACAGAGTCCACAGACTCTATTCACCTTCTGAATTGCGGCTTAGTTTAATAGAAAATGACCCAAGGTCTTGAGGAGACCTCTCTGGGTACCCTAGGACCGATTAGTAATGTGTGCCAACAAGATTCAGTTTCATTAAACAATGTTGAATCTCTTGTTGCAGTATTGTTGTTCCTTCTTAAGTTATCTGCTTGTGTGAATTTCCATTTTTTTTTTGCAAACTATTGACTATTCACAAGAAAATGTATCAAAATTACTTATTATTATTTTTTGCGTTCACTTGGGTTAGTGTCATCGTACATTGCTCTGGTTATTACACATGAAATTCCTTATTTTCGTATTAAGGAAAATAATCAGAGTTCGTTGCATGGAATGTATGCTCCTTCTTTGGTGTTTTAATGAACAAAAGATTACTGTTTATAATTTATATTTCTAAATTTATTTCAAAAGAATGTACATACTATTGTGATGTCATTACACAGTTATTTCCTCCTTAAATGAGATTCAGTTCTTAACAGAATTATACAAACTAGTTACTTCTATATATTATTAAGATGAAACATGGAAAACCATTTTTCTTCTTTTTTCTCTTTCTAGTTAGAAGGACCAGTCTAAAATACATAAACACAATAACTCAGTAAAAAAAAATTACAGTAATGCAAATGCATCAACTATACCAACCAGAACCAGAAATCTCTCCTCCCAACCTTGAAACCAATAATGAAGTCTAGGTCTCCCCCAAGCTTCCACTCGTCCATATAGTATAGGTTCAATTCCCAAGTCATCTAGTCTCCAAACCTCAATAGCCCCACTCCAGTTTAGAGTCCTAACTTTTAAGGATATATTAAGGATTCCTCTAGCCCAATTCCAACTCGGGAATCTCCTTAGAACAACAGTGCATTGTTCACCTGCATAGCATCATGTGTTAGGTCTGCATATCCTTTTGCTCTTCCCTCCTCCCTCTATCTCCCTCAGTCATTTTTCCCTCACCAAAAATAAGAGAAAATATTGCTTGGAACTACCCTTTTCTAGGGAGGAAAAGAGACTCAATTGACCTCATCATCTGGAGAGATTTTTTTTTATTCAGTTAAGCATATTTAAAATTTTATTTTAATACTCAAGTACTTAACCAAGTCTAAGTCGTACATTTATTTGTTCTTCAACTTAGACTGAAATTAGTTCTAAAGTTTTTAAAAGTAAATAATATCAAAGATAAAAACATAAATTCATGAACAATCTTACAGGTGTCACATCTTCTCCCACAGACGAAATACCATTCTCGATGTTTATTTCAAACTGTTTAACTAAGTTTTGATATGCTTGACACATGAATTATTTATCCTCCCAGGTAGCTTCCTTTGGGCCGAGGTGATTCCATTGCACTTTAACCTGGGTGATTTCTGGCCTTCATGGAATTGTTTCTCTCTGCTCTAGACTTTTCAAAGGTTCTACCAACAACTCTCTGTCTAGCTCGACCTGCACCAAAATATTGATGGTATCAATATAGATCATAACCACAATGTTTTTATGTCACAGTTGAATTCATTATATGATATACCTCCATATCATGCTAAATAATCACATCTCTAGGGTCATAGATACATATTTTTAATAACGAGATATGGAGCACATCATGAATCTTGATGTGGACAGTAAGGCTATTTAGTAAGCTATTGGTCCAAGCCGTTCCAAAATTTGGAAGGGCCCATAATATCTGGGTGCCAATTTAGTGCAATTGCCCCACTATAGTGTGATTATTTTAGGCTTAATTCATAAATAGACATGGTCTCCCACATGGAATTCTCAACAGCTCCTCTTCTTTTCTGTGTGAATGTTTTGCCTCTCTTAGGTAGCATTTAGCTTGTTTTACCTTCTTAACTACCTGCTCCATTTCCACCACCCTGACTACTCCTAATACCAACTTATCCTTGGGATTATTAGAGTTGGTAAGCACTCTGTATTTCCTCTCATATAATACCTCAAAGGGGCTCATTCTGAGAAATTCATGGTATCAATTATAATAATTGAATTCAAGTAAGTGGAGATACTCCTCCAACTTCGTTCGTTGTTTCATTACATGCATTCTTCACATATCCTTCAACAATTGATTCTTGCATTCAGTCTATCTATTGGCTTGGCGGTGATATGCAGTGATAAACATAATTTGAGTCCCTAGGCCTGTGAACAGAGCTTTCCAAAAAGTAGAGGTGAATTTCACATATTTGTCAAACATCATCACTCGTGGTATACCATGAATTCGAAATATCTTTTTCATAAAAATATCAACACTTTCAATTGTTTTATACGTGGATCTCACAGGTATGAGTTGAGCTGTCTGACTTAGTTTGTCCACCATGTCTGTGATGGAGTAGCTGAATTTTCTAGCTTTGGGCAAACCTTTTATAAAATTGAGTGTAATAGTATCCCATTTCCATTCCGGAATGGGGAGACGGTGGAGCAACTCAGGAGAGTGTTGTTGTTTCGCCTTAACTTGCTGGCATTCCAAGAATTTTTCCAAATAGTTGGTGATGTCTCTCCTCATTCCGGGCCAAAAGAAATTATTTTTAATTGCAGAAAATAGTTTCTGATACCCAAGGTGGGAAGCATACGGGCTGCTATGAAACTCATCTAACATAAATTCTTTAACATAAATCTGGTTAGGAACATATAATCCTCTCCTAGGGGTTAGAAATCCTTCACTGTTTAAACCATAGTTAGATTGTATTCTTAATTTATGTTCTTGATTAGCTTGCTGCCAAAAAATCCTATATTCAAGGCCATCATGGGAAGATTCTTGCACTTCATCTAAGAATTTTGATTCCACTCTACTGTACTAGACTTCTTATATACAATTTAATTTCCTACTCAACACATGAGCAACCATATTCTACTTTCCTTTAAGATGTTTAATATTGAAGTCGAATTCACTCAGAAAAGCAGTCCATCTTGCTTGATGAGAATTTAGATGCGGTTGGGTAAAAAAATTCATTAAACTAATATGATCAGTCATTAGCAAGAATTTTTTACCTAGCAAATAATGTTGCCATACCTTCAAGGCTTGCACTACAACGGTTAGTTCCAAATCATAAGAGGATTATCGTTTCTCATGGTCCTTCAGTTTCTAGGATTCGTAGGTTATGACTTTACCATCTTGCATCATTATGGGCCCCCCAGATGCCTTCCTCGCAAGCATTCGTGCAAACAGTGAACTCTTTTTCTTGGTCTGCTACTTTTAAAACAATAATAAAAGTCAATAAATATTTTAGGCATTCAAAATTTTGTTGACACTCTCAAGTCCACTTGAAAACCCTTCCCTTCCTTTGTAGTGAGGTAATTGGGTAAGAAGTTTTGGACATCCAACTAACCCCATGAAGGACCCAACATCAACCACATTCCTGGGAACAGGCCACTCCATGATGGTTTTGAATTTTCAGGGTCAACTACAATTCCTTTCGTTAAAATGACATGGCCTGGGTACTCGATCTGAGCTTGGTAAAAGTCACACTTACTGTATTCACCATATAACTTTTTTTCCCATAAATTTTGTAGCACAATCCTCAAATTCTTTTCATGGTCCTCCACACCTTTGGAGTTAATGAGAACTTCATCAATAAAAATTAAGAGAGACTTGTCTGAATAAGGATGAAATATACCATTCATCAAGCTCATAAATGTGGTATGGGAATTGGTAAGCCCAATGGGTAACACTATGAATTCATAGTGTTCGTACCAAGTCGTGAATGATGTTTTTCAAATATCTTCTTTCTTAATCCATATGTGATGATACCTTGATCTTAAGTCAATGTTTGAAAACACCTTGGCCCCCTTAACTTTATCAAACATATCATCAATCCTTCAAAGCAAATATTTATTCTTAATAGCCACATTATTCAACTATCTTTACTTGATGCACAACCGGAGTGTAACATCCTTCTTGCGTACAAATAATGCATGGACTCCCCAAGGTGACGCATTTGGGTGTATATATCCTTTGTCAAGGAGTTCTTGTAACTACATTTTAAGTTTTGCTAATTCAGGCACACTCATATGATATGGTGTTTTAGACACTGGGATCACACCTCGAATTAACTCTACGATAAAATCAATGCTTCTCCCAGGAGAAGCCCAGGTATTTCCTTTGGAAATACATGAGTAAATTCCTATATTATGGGTATATTTCCGAGATCGGTTATTTTTTCCTTAGAATTTGTATAACCCACCTGAACTGCATAAATTTCGCAGCCTTTTTGAATGTACTTACCTAGCTAATTAACAGTGATAGGTCATAGTTTAACAACTCAGCTCCATGAATTTCTTGCCTTTCACCTCGCTCTCCAAGGAAGCTCATTGTTTTCTCTTTGCAGTCCACTATTGACCAATGTTTCTCTAGCCACTCCATTCCAACTAGTATATCATATATCCCCATAGGAAGAATATTCATATCAACTACGATTTTCTGCCCTGCTGCCTTTAGGGAGTAATTTACCACATTAGCAACAAGCCTTCACTTGGCCCTAGTAGTGAGTTACACCAACAAAGGGATTTTAAATTTTATTTTTGGTACATTACTTAATTCTACCAATTTTTGGCTAATGTAGCTCAAGCTTGTGCTTGGATAAATTATAATGGACATAGAATGTTCAGATATCTTACCTTCCATCTCTATCATCGTAGGTTGATATTAAGCCTCGCCATCATCCAAAGTTGCATAAATCTGTGGAATATTTTTGGCTATGTCCCCAATCGTGGAGGCTTCTTGAAGGTTAGCGACTTGCTCAATACGAGCACGATGATGGAATTTTTTGAAATAATGAGGTTCCCCACAACCCCAACAATGTAGAGGAGTTTTTGGTTGCTCACTATTCTCTCATCGACTTACCACCTATGATTATTTGTTTTCAACCTGTTGCCCCATTCTTTGTTGATTCCTCCCAGTCATTTTTGTCTACATTTTCCAATTCATATTCTTGACATTTGGGAATATCGTCCCTCAAAAGTTCTAAAAATTCCTTTGACCCTTTTTCTTCAGCTCACCCTTGTTACCTTCTCCCTTTTCTTTCATACATAGTTTTTGGGTAATCAAACTCTAGTTTTTCCTTCATAAACATAGGTAGGTTTTTTATAAAATGTTGTATCTTGGCTTTTTCCTCCCTAAGGTATGGGATGTACCTCAACAGGGACATAAATTTAGTGATAAACTCATCAATAGTAAGTGGGCCCAACCTTAAATCATGAAACTCTCTTGCCTTATCATTGCAAAAGAATTCATTTAAATATTTTTCCTTGAAGTACTTCTAGAATTCATCCCATGTAACCTACTAATCATTATTTCCCCAAAAAAATTTAACCTTCCCCCACCACAGAGTATCTTTTCCCTATAGTTGAAAAATGGCCAATCAAGCTTTCATGTTATTATCATATTCATATACTTGAAAATATTTTTTCATGTTAATTAACTAGGCCTCAGCGGCTTTCTTAACCTCTCTGTCACACACTGGAGGTCTTATATTCTTAAATTCACCTTGTAGTTCAATTTTCTACTTCTCAAGACCTCTGCCAAAGGAGGAATTATCTGAGCTTATTCCCTCATCATTACGTCCCAATTCTGTTTCCTCATGTTACTCCTCATGACAAACTATCTCTGTCCTGTCCCCATTTCCTGCACTAGGGTTGTGTACTCGATGATTTTATCGATATGATATACTTTTTAGAATCCTCTCTTGTTCCTGTCAAAGTCTTTCATTGTCAGCTCTCTAAGGTTCGTCATTTCCGCTCATAGCTCCTACACCATCTCCAATAATTTTGCATGTTCTTCTTGAGACTCTTCTCCCAACTACACCCACATTTCTGGGTTGGTTTCTATATACAGTATGCGACACCCTGCTTGTGGTTTGATTCTAATCCACATCTTGTTTTTTGTTTTCTGTGCACAATAGAAATGTTGATAATTAGTTTACCCTACCTGGCCACAATGTTGAACACTCGGCTCAAATACCACTTGTAACATGCAAACACCATGTCAATCACATTATTTTTTTTTAATTACCACCGATTATCCAACTAGTAAATAATTATTGTTTGATCTTTATGTTGAATGTAATACTCCTTCACCTGCCTACATTTACCATAGAATTTAACCCACATTATATGGTTGTTGACTTTATCCGTTGCTCACTGGAAAACTATTGTACATATAATATTTCTGAGTTCCTATCATTAAATTCCTTTTATTAATGGGCTTGTAATACAACCTTCTTGCTTAAGCAAGACTATAGGTATGATTCCCAAATATTTAACACTAGTGGTCCTATGCTAGTACCGACCTAATATAAAGACACATTGCCATGGAAACATGATGAACTCTCCTGAATTCTCTACTAGGTTAGTGTGCCAAGATCTGGAATGTCGATTTGGAAAGGTGGTCACGGACGATGAAGATCATTCTAGAGTTCCACCGCTCTACAAATCTGATGTATTTAGTGTTTATGGAAAATTCAAGGTGGACACTACCTCGAGGGTAAATTGTCTAGTCCACCACCATGGCTGGCCTCCATACTTCTTCTCTCAAGTTTTATTTCCTCGCAATGTAGCTACCTTCATTCCATAGGCATGATCCCTACAACCTAATCATCTCTTGCTCAACGATTATTCACGTGATTCGTCTTTACCTTTTAGCACTCATAAGGTTTTACATTATGTTTTTTTCGTAAATCATCATGATACTCCTCTGGTTGCTAATTCCATTTCTCATTGAATTTGAAGGTTCTCTTCCTCCACTAATTCCAACCATTTAAATCACCTAGGTGATGGGTTCGAACTTACTCTGCAAAAATTAAGAATTCCAAATATTTTGTTTCCCCTCTAATTATTTTTGTTGACCAAGATTTTTAAATGTTTGTTTATGAGCATGTTTATCTAAGCCTTGTCATCCTCTTGCTGCTAGGTTTTCTTTGCAGCCTAAGAGACGTCAATTCTCCTGTCGATATACGGTGCTAGATAAATCTACAAAACTCCTTATGCTCATTGAGGGTTTACCTGATTTATTATTTGGTTTAGACAGAAAAAAGGTTTTCCCTGTAAATTAGATTGGGAATTTCTTTAATACTATACATGGTAATAGAAGTGATGGCTTACTAGTCATTTGGATAATGGCTATGTTATTTTTTTTTTTTGAAGATACAAATCTATCACATGGCCCTACTAGGTTTTTCTTTTGTATTTTCTAAATTGGGTCCCTGCTATGAAGACCACACAACCCCTTGCAGTTCATCTAATTTCTTGGAGAAAATGACTCTTGTTTCTTATAATATCATTTCTCTATTCTGATTTATGAGTGAACTACTTCCATCGATGGCTCTATTTATTGCTAAATCATAGGACTACTATGTTTTCATATCTTTACACACAAATTGATTTTGTTTAATAATTAATTTGGTATAGTCATTTTTTAGTTCGAATGTCTAATTTTCTTTTTTTGTTTTGGGTTCTATTTCCTTCTGGTTTTCCATTTGACCAATATCTTCATGGTCTCTTCTAATGTGTGTAGCTCTTCAAGCTTAACTGGTTACCCGACAACCTAGCAAATATGGTCATGGAAAATAGAGTCACCAGACTCTATTTTCCTTCCGAATTGCAGCTTAGTTTAGTAGACACCAACCCAAGGTCTCGAGGAACCCTCTGTTGATACCTTGGTACGGGGCTATAACGTGTGGGAATGAGATTCAGTTTGATTAAACACTATTGAAGCTCTTATTCCAGCATTGTTGTTCCTTCACCAATTATCTGCATGTGTGAATTTCCATCTTTTTGCAAACTATTGACTTTTCACAAGGAAAAGTATGCAATTTACTTATTATTCTTTTATGCATTCACTTGGGTTAGTATCATCTTGCATTGCTAGAGTTATTAAACAAGAAATTCACTATTTTCTTATTAGGGAAAATAATCCAAGTTCTTTCCATGGAATTTATGCTCCTTCTTTTGTGTTTTAATGAACAAAAGCTTATTGTTTATAATCTATATTTCTGAATTTATTTTATAAGAATGTACATATTGTTGTGACACCATTACACAGTTAGTTCTTGCTTAACTAATTTGGTTCTTGACTGAATTATACAAAATGGGTACTTCTATATATTCCTAACAATAAATATGGACAACTATTTCTTTTTATTTCTTCTATTTTCAGTTAGAAGCACGAGTCTATAATACAAAAACACAATAATGCAGTAAAGTAAATTAGGGTAATGTAAGTGCATCAACTATGCCAACCAGAACTAGAAGTCTCTCACCCAACCTTGAGACTGACAATGACATCTGGGTATCCCTCGAGATTTCACTCATCCACAATGTATAGATTCAACTCTCAATGGATCTAATCACCAAACCTCAAGACCCCTACTCCAATTTAGAGTCCCAACTTGTAAGCATGTACTGAGGATTCCACTCGCCTAAGTCCAACTCGGGAATATCCTCATAACAACAGTGCATTGTTCAAACGCATAGCATCCTGTGTCTATCTATCCTTTCCCTCTTCCCTCATCCATCCAACTCCCTTTCTCCTTTTTCCCTTGCCAAGAAGAAGAGAATATCTTCCTTGGAACTACCCTTTTCTAGGGAGGAAAAGAGACTCAATTGACCTAACTATCTCGAGAGATTTTTTTAATTCAGTTAAGCATATATAAAACTTTCTTTTAATACTGAAGGACTTAACCAAGTTCTAGTCACTACATTTATTTGATCTTCAACTTAGACCGAAATCAGTTCCAAAGTTTGTAAAAGTAAATAATGTCAAATTTAAAACATAAATTCATAAACAATCTTATGGGTGTCACAATGCTATATTTAGATATATAATTAGTTGTAAATAAGGGAAAATGTAATTATTACATTGTATCTTATATTTTTGCCTACCTCCATCGATTTTTTATTAGATTATATTAGTTAAAATATCATACTATAATATTATGTTTTACCATATATTTCTCGTAAATTGGTCCATTTAATATTGTAATATTTCTTTATATTTAAAGTTTGAAAGTAAACAAACAGAACTATAAAATTAACAAGGGTTGGGAAATACCCAATAAAATGTAATATTTAGGTTGAAGTGTGATGGGAAATATTAGGTCAAATGTAATAATATTACATTTAAATTAGTATTTCCCTCCACTCCTCCCTTTTATTGTGTGGGGTGATAATAAATACATTGTAACATATAATATTGTAATATTATATTTTATCCAAGATTTTCCCTCACCCAATTTACTTTTTATTAAAAAAATTCTTTATATTTGACGATAGTAAGTAAACTTAACTCCTATATAAACATTTGTCTCCATTATGGTAGAGAATCGTAATCTTTAACATTTTGAGTTCGTAAAAATAAAATAAAAAATATAGTATTAATAATT
>APFE031725101.1:0-17507 GCA_000404065.3 Pinus taeda
ATGGAAAACTGGATTGTATGCAAGCTTTATTGTGCTTTGATTGTCTGTTTTGATGCTGGTTGCTGCTTTTTGTCCTTCGCCTGCATCACTAAGCAATCTCCTCAACCAAATGGCTTCGCATGTAGCTGCACACAACGCCTGGTACTCTGCTTCACATGACGATAACGCTACAGTGCTTTGCTTTTTGCTGCACCATGAAATAACCCCAGATCCGATGCTAAATGCATAACCTGTGATGGATCTATGATCGTCCAGGTTACCTGCCCAATCAGAATAAAAATAAACTCCTAAAGTAACATCAGAACTGTCAGTGTATAAAATACCATAATTACAAGTACCACTAAGGTACCTCAACACACATTTCGCTGCATTCTAGTGACTGTCAAGTGGTCTAGACATAAACTGGCTCAGCACACTAACAGAGTATGCCAAATCAGGCCTAGTTGTCGTAATATATATCAGACTTCCCACTAGCTGTCTATACAAAGTGGCATCCACCTATTTTGTGCCATCGTCACTGCTTAACTTGAGGTTCTGTTGCAACGGTGTTGCTGCTGTTTTACACTGTTCCATTCTGAATCTTTCCAATAGGTTTCTGGCATACTTTCCTTGAGTTAGAAAAGTTTGACTAGAATCTTTCCATACTTCCAGTCCTAGGCAATAATGAAGATCACCAAGGTCTTTAATTTCAAATTCCTGTGACATTTGCTGCTTGATTTCTTTCATTAAACTATTTGCATTCCCTGTTATTATCATGTCATCTACATACAAAGAAATCAAAATGATTTGCCTATGTTTATTTATCTTGGTGTACAGATTTGGATCGTTGAGGCTCTTATGGAAACTATGCTGAACAAAAAATGAATCAATTTTATCATACCATGACCTGGGTGCTTGTTTCAATCCATAGAGTGACTTGTGCAGTTTACACACTAAATGCTCTTGCCCCTTTTTCACAAATCCAGGAGGCTGTACTAAATATATTTCTTCTTTTAATTCCCCATTCAAAAATGCAGATTTAACATCTAACTGGTGTAGCTTCCATTTATATTTTGTTGCTAAACAGATTAGCATTCTATTTGTATTAAGTTTAGCTACAGGGGCAAAGGTGTCATCGAAATCAATTCCTTCCTGTTGTGAATAACCCTTTGCTACCAGTCTTGCTTTGAATTTTTCTACAGTACCATCTGCATTTATCTTAGGTTTATACAACCACTTACAACCTATAGGGGTTTTTCCTTCTGACAGCTCAACTAAGTCCCAAGTATGGTTTCTATATATGGATTCCATTTCTTCATGCATTGCAGCCCTCCATTCATCTGATCTACTTGCTTCTTCATAATTTAAGGGTTCTACAATGTTCAAAATCTTGGACATTAAAGCATAGTCTCTAAATTTTGCAGGTAGTTTACTCTTTCTACCTGATCTTCTAGGTAAAGGACTTACCTCAACTCTTTCTGTTTCAGTACTATCCAGGCCTGCATCATCACTTATTATGCCATCTGCTGCTACTTCTTCCTGTTTCTGCTCCTGCTCCTACACCTGTTCTTCTTCATCTTCACTGTTTAGTTCTATCAAGAATGGAATATGGCCATCATTGTCAGAGTCTTTCTTTCCATCTTCTATCTGTTCATGAAAGATAACATCTCTGCTTGCAAACACTTTATGAGTCACAGGATTATATAATTTGTATGCTTTATACTCTGTGCCATATCCTACAAATATGCATTTCAAGGCTTTGGGATATAGCTTTTTCCTATCTGGTTTCGGTACATGAGCAAAAGCTTTAGATCCAAATATTCTCAGATGATCAATTGCTGGTTTGAGTCCAAACAATGCTTCAAAGGGGGTTTTGAAGCCTAAACATTTGGTGGGACTCCTATTATTTAAATAAATAGCAGTATTAATGGCTTCTGCCCAAAGACCATTAGAAATGCCCTTACCTTGAAGCATGCTTCTGGCGCACTCCACAAGGGTCCTGTTCTTGCGCTCTGCTACTCCATTTTGTTGTGGAGTGCGTGGCACTATAAACTGTTGTATAATCCCATGCTGCTTGCAGAAGTTCATGAACTCATTTAACCTGTATTCCCCCCTTGATCTGAGCGGAGAATTTTTATCTTATTTGCTGTTTGGTTCTCTATCATCACTTTAAATTCTTTAAAATATCGGAAAGCTTGACTCTTTTTGCTTAAAAAATACACCCAAGAGAACCTAGTGCAATCATCTATAAACAGTAGAAAGTAGTATGCACCTCCTAAAGACCTAGTCTGCATAGGTCCACAGATATCTGTATGCACTAGCTCTAGGATGTCTCTTTGTTTTCTGTTGACATGCACAGGGAATTCATCTCTATGCATCTTCCCTAGTGCACATCCTTCACATTCCAGTTTGATATTATGCAAAGTAGGATGTCCATCGACCATACCTTTATTTTTAAGCAGGATGAGATCTTGTAGATTGATATGTCCAAATCTCTGGTGCCAGAGATTCTCAGCTGTTGATGTTGCTGCAACCATCGCCTATCGTGGTATGCTCCTTGCATCCAGTCTATACAAATTCCCCACCCGTACTCCTGTTGCAATTGTTTCCAATTTGCTATCCTGAATGACACATCCATTCTTGAAGAATTGTACCTACATGTCCTGGTCTGTTATCATAGAGACAGAGATCAAATTCTTTTTGATTCCTGGAACATATAAAACATTTTTGAGATGTTTGATATCGCCACTTGGTAGTTTCACAGGAATATCTCCACAACCTTTGATCTCATACCCACTATCATCACCCAAATAAATTTTGGATCCACATGCAGATTCTTCAAGAAACTCAAAATATTATTTCTTACCAGTCATGTGCGAGGATGCGCCTGAATCGACATACCATGTATTGTCATCATCTCCTCTTGATGCTGAAAGTGCACAGTCGACTGTAAATAGCCTAAGATCATAGCTGTGATCTTCATCTTCTTCAGCAAAACAACCTTGATGTTTCTTCTGTTTGCTTCTCCTTTCATCGGCTTGCTTCTTGTAACACTCTCTGATCTGGTGACCAGGCTTTCCACAATAAAAACATCTCTTAACATAACTATCAGTCATACCTCTAGATGATTTCCCTTAAAAGGAGTTGGCCCCTTTCTGCTGCTGCTACAGTTGCTGTTGCTGTTGTTGGTGCTGGCGCTGCTTTCCTCTGTGTTGTCTTCTCTTCGCCATCAGAGCAAGATCATTGCCCTGAGTCTTTAGATTCTGTCGTCACTCCTCCTCCTGGAGCAAAATCGCTGTCAGTTCATCAAACAAGGGGGATTTTTCCCTCGCTGACAATGTTGAGATGAATGTCTGATATTCATCTGTCATTCTATTCAGTGTAAGTGTAACCAGATCTGAATCTGATACCTTCTCTCCAATGGCTCCCAGTTGGTCTTTCAGATCCTTAACTCTGGCCATGAATCCACCAACTGATTCATTCTCGCCCATCTTTAATGCAAACAATTTCCCTTTGAGTGCTAGAACACGACTTGAGTTCTGTGTCTTGTACAGACCCTTGATCGTAGTCTAAATGTCCACGACCGACTTGCAGTCTCGAATATGAGGGATAATGTTGTCTTTGACAGACATCTTCAGTATTACTTTTGCCTCTGTTTCTCTCTTATCCTAGTCCTATTCTTGGGTTGTATTTCTGGCTCTCTGTTCATTTCCCAAGACGATCGACCATGCATTTGCACTCTCCAGCAAGGTTTGCATTTTGAACTTCCAGTTGGAGAAATTCGTTCCATCGAGCTTGCCAGACTCGTGGAGGTATGATTCCAAACTGTTGTTCATTTTCGCCCAACTGAACACTTAAATCTGCCACCACTAGGCAAGTCCGATCTGCTGCCACTGAACAGATCAAGGACTTCACTTTGCCACCACCGGGCAGATCCGATCTGCTACCACCGAGCTAATCAAGGATCTCACTTCGCCACCACCGGGCAGATCCGATCTGCTACCACCGAGCTGATCAAGGATCTCACTTCGCCACCACCGAGCAGATCCGATCTGCTGCCACCGAGCTAATCAAGGATCTCACTTCGCCACCACCGGGCAGATCCGATCTGCTGCCACCGAGCTAATCAAGGATCTCAATTCGCCAGCACTGGGCAAATCAAATCTGCTGCCACCGAGCAGAATCTCCACGTGTCTCCACCGGGCCTCTGCTGATCTGCAACAAAAAATTGCAGATTTTCAGAGAGAAAGGGCCGACGCTCCAATCAACGCCGAATCCGCGCTAATTCCGGAAAATGAAAATTCGCGATGTGTAGGAATTTTGGCATGCTTATGGACCACGGATCCACGCCAATTTGGTGGTGATTTCCTCTGGCGCGACTTTAAGCCTCAAACCCGCGCTAATGGCACGACTTTTACTTGAAAACCCGCGCTAATTGCTGCGCCTTCCAGAAAAAAAAATTTCACTCCAACCCTTCCTTCGGCTCAAAGATGATCAGTCATTTGACGTCTTTTTCGCTTCAGGTGTTACTGCAGGTCCACCTAATCACACAGCTATCTCTACATGTACGGATGTGCAACTAATGATACATCCCAGAAAAAAAAAACAAAAACAAGTTAAGGCTACCTCTACCCTAAGCTCTGATACCAAGATAAAAATAATGAAACTTGAATTAATCAGAAGGAGTTGCAGCTCACAGGTGTGTACATCACCTGGAGACTGCACTCATACAAGGAGGAGACTCTCTCTCTCTCGTTCACTCAATACATACAATGAATGAATATTACATATTAAATACATGACTGAAAAATGGTTAGTTGAAACCAACCTCCTAAATTCTAGGAACAACTCCTAAAGTAAGAAAGTAACGTTAAACCACATAACCATTTCTTCATTATTTCTAACTGTTAACCATTGTCATTAAATTTCTTAAATTTTAAAAATTCTAAAGACAAGACATCGATACCATACTGTCATGGACATCGATACCATACTGTCATGACTCGAAAGTAATAATCTTCTCCACAAGTCCGCAATTCACTTCTTCAACAACTCAACAAGTGCAAAAAAAAAATGTGAGCCGACGATGTTACCTTCCTACACATGTGAGCCGACGATGTTACCTTCCTACACATGTTCACGTCTCTAGATAGATTCTTTCTCTCCAAGAGTCTAGGCCATCCTTCATGATATCAGGGCTCTACACACACACTTTGGTTTTCACAATACTCTGTTTCCATAGAGTGAATTCTTATTCAATACACATCAATCAAACTCGATTCCTTTCAGATTTAAACAACACTAGGAATAAACTCCATTGTGAAAAAAAATAGGATGATTTAATTATTGTTATGCTCCCATAGTTTGAATCAGAATCCAAAATAGCCACCGTTCGCTCTGAAACCCTTTACTGCTGGTAAAATCTATCTATTGATATGCAGTTCAACAACTTCAATGCCTCCTAGCCGCATAATTATTCACAATATCAGAACATGAGCCCTTTATAAAGTGCCGACAATCAACCCAACGTCGAAAACTTCACTAGTTTCATGAACACATTGGTTGGTTTCATGAACACATTGGTTGTTTATTCGTCTCAGATGATGCTTTTACTTGTCATCCCTTGAATTTGAAATCCCCACAGTTACATGAACGTCAAAATCATTATGCACATTGTTGAAGGAAGAAAATAATTGCACTTGTTATTGTTCCTTCAAAACCCGAAGATACCAGTCCTTTACCAGTACCACCAACAGAGAAAGAACCATCATATCCATAGTTACTTCAGCAGAAAGTGCTCAAAATGTTACGTACTTAAAAAAATGTTGGACAATGCTTGCTTAAAAAAATAAAGGCAATTAATACATCGTACAAGTGCATCTGATGGGATTTCATGTATGGTGCTTTGTCAATATGCGGTTCATGGTGCTTTTGTTGGATTTAGGTGCAAGGTATTATTCAACCTTTTATGCTAAGGGGATTAGGCTATTTGCAAGAGAGCAATCATGTAGTTAACAACAATATGAAATATTATGCTCGTAAGAGAGATTTCGACATGAACTAATCTATGAACAAACATTATAAACAAGAAGGTAACATATCTATAATGTACCTGGATTATAATTAAAATATACTTTGTAGAACATTCCACTCCACACGGTGAGACAAAACAAAAGAATGGCTTCTTCAAAACAAATTAGATACTCCTCACAGCGTGTGCAACAATCAAACAAATGGTCTTTAATCACAACTGTGCTATTCCGTCCACACAGTCTAACACCACCATAACAGGACCGTAACAGTTGCCGAGCTCATTTACATCAACAAAACTCAGTTTCTCAGATAAAACTTCGACAAGAAAGAAGGATTCAATGGGTTTCTATTAAGCCAATGTGACCAGGGTGCTAGTGAACCTTTCACTAATCAACAAGATAAATGAATGCATTTGGAACACACCAGTAAATAGGGTTTAATATTTTCATTTTTCTACAATTTTCTTCAATCAATGCCCAAATTTATGTACCTTAAAAACAACATTAGATGAATTAAACTATTAGCGAAACATTTAAATGAAGTGTTCTCTATTCTTATAGCAACCATTCAAAATCTGTGGCAATGTGTCAGTTTGTGTGACCGATGCAGAGTAACAATGCCCAAATTTATGTACCTTAAAAACAACATTGGATGAATTAAACTATTAGCAAAAACATTTAAATGAATTGTTCTCTACTCTTCTAGCAACCATTCAAAATCTCTGGCAACGTGTCAGTTTGTGTGACCGATGTAGAGTAACATTTACATTTAACACAAAAGAAACTCAATGCCACATCTTCAAGTCTCAAAAGTTTTCTTGCCTGGTCAATGACGGTTTTGCATGATTTTTAAATTCTTTTCGCTCCTCATCCTTCAGGCCATAAAATCATGTAGTTGTGAAGTCAAGCCTCAATCATACATATGCCATGGATGGACACACTCACGTTCTTTAGGATGGCTACACAAAACAAGTTGCTCACGTATTCAGTAGAGAAAATTAACCTCCGAAATTAACCTCCGCTCTGATACTATTGTAAGACAATAAAATTAAAAATCAAATTAACTACATTATTAAAGATTATCTCAAAAATTGATGTACATCATGTACATTTAATACAATAAGTAAACCATTGATTCAATTTTTTAAGTTTCTTGGACTCCAATAACTACTCACCATAACACACTCTAATCCAAACATAATTCAAAGGATTACATGTCTAACCTACACCCATCATAATTGATCAAATCTTCTAAATAGATATAAATTTAATGAAAAGTTTGATATTAGAATTGCCATTCTTTATTGATAAAGCAAAATGAATGTCGATTTATATTGAGAAAATAGAAAATCATACCCACAAGTGGATTGAAGACTCTGAAAGTCATAAAAATAAGCTTTAGTCTAGAAAAATAAAAACATTATCATATATGTACATTCATATCCATACTCAAATCTCTTTATCATCTTTATGTCATTTTAATTTATGGTACAAAATTATCTTTCAATTATTAATAAAACAAAACAAATAATAAAGTAAGTATCATATTGTTATATATAAAAATCTGGTTGTACACATAATTAATAGTTAAGAAATTTGATCTGAATTCAAATTATATTAATATTTCCATATAATTTTTTTATAAAGAATTGATGATACACAATTAATAGTTATAACACTCAAAAATAATAATTGTATTTATTTATTTTTTTAAATAATTTCAATTTCTGAAAATTCTATTAAAAATATATAAAATAGCCATTTCACTCCTTTTTTTTTTTTCATTTAATAACTAAATTCATCTCAGTTTAACTCATCAATTACAATATAGATTACTTTCAACTAATAAAAAAATTATTTTTTTAATAATAATAATAAAATAAATAACAAAAATAATTCATTTAATATTATATATACACAAAAGATATTTAAACCCAAACCAACCAACTATATCTATAGTCTCTCCTGAAAACAAGAAATTAATAAATCTAAAAAAAAAAAAAAAAACCTTAGATCCATAAATAGCAAGGTATTAGCATGAACACAATAATTCCACACATATATATACACACACGTTCTTGGCAAAAGATTGTAAACATGAAGATTAGGCGGCCAGGAAATACCCAATCGCCAAGTGCATCGGAAGATGCCACAAAATGCCATTATCTTTGTGGTAGAGATATATTTGCAATATAATATTTAGTCAATCCATATCATTATTCACTTAATCCATAGGAATGTTATTATCTATCCTCACCAAGTGCATCAGAAGATGTCACAAAATGCCATTATCTTTGTGGCAGAGATATATTTGCAATATAATATTTAGTCAATCCATATTATTATTCACTTAATCTATAGAGAATGTTATCTATCCGGTATCATGTGTCTGCATAAATTTTTTGTAATATGTGTTTATGGGGTAAGGCAATGCAATACATTTCCTTGGTATATAGGATTTTTATGTTGCAGTATTTTAATTATAAAAATATGGGAATATTTTATTTATAATTGTTATGGTTTATTATTTTATTAATTTTTTAAATATTATATATTAATTTCATATTAATTATAAAGAAAACTATATTTTTTTTCTTGTATTAATAAGTATGTTTGTTTATAATTTGAGATATATATATATTGAATGATTTTTATATATAAAAGTTTTATACATATAAAAGAAATTTGTAATTTGAGTTATGTTTTAAATGGTTTCATGATAAGTGCACATATAAGTGGATCAAAAGCCCATATATATATATATATATATATATATATATATATATATATATTATATATATTAAAGATGTTCTATGTGTTAATAGCTTGAGTGGTTAGGAGTATGGGTTTATTCTTATAGTTTAATCTTTGATCCACGATTGACCTATTGTAATAAGGCTCTAAGAATAAAAGATATTTGACAATTTAGGATGTCTCCACTAGTCATAAAACTACGATTAATAACTATTTTCAAAAATACCTATGGACAAAATTTTGGCATGTACTAAAGAAATTAGCGAATATCAAATGAATGATTCCCTACAATGATAGTCAAGAATATGTTAAAGAATAAATTTTCCAAATATCATTAATTATGAGGGAGAATGGCTTCAGATTGATCAGGTCATCTCCTAACACTTTGTTCTTGAAGTGTCATTGATGATTCCAACTACAGAAGCTTTGTAAGTGATATCATAAAGTATCTTTGTGCACAAATTTTTACGTTGATATGAGTTTTCTTTGCTAGCTTGGGGTGGGCAAAAGTTGTGCACCCTAGCCAATGGGAAAGCTTGGATTTCACCCTTCCAACCAATAACATTTTTCCATGTGTTTGTCCCTCCAACAAATAGAATTTTTCCATTTGTCCAAATTGTTTTCGGCCCACGTTCTCCACTACCTGCCTATTTCTGCAACTCTCTATTAACACAGAATCCTTTGCCACCCACATGCCCTCTCTTCAACTTTTCATTTTCATGCCCTCGTCTCTAGCACATTGTACCCATCTCCTTCCCACTGGTCAATCGAGCCCTGTTCACCATACCTCCTCCATGGTGGGTTCCTTCACACAACTCCTTTACACGCTTCCTCCTTTGTTTCCCTTCACATCAATGTCTTATTCATCTATCACTAGCTCCTTCACTTAGCTCCTTCTCACGAGTATGATTGCCATCAGGCAGCAAAGGAACATAGCATCATTCGCCAAGCTTGACATGGTCCAAACTATGCTACTAATGCCGAGGGAATTAATAGACCCCAAGGTCTTGTTAAAAGTTTTGTGTCTCTCTTATTGAGGTCACTGGAAGCTCGAGATCATGTAAGCTAATTTATTTTTCTGTGTTTCTGATGTGGTTTTAACTCCATACCATCATGTTGTGTGATGCCAAGATGCAAAAAAATTGATTCTAAGGACCATGTTATTAGGGTTGGTGCTCAACTTTTCTAGTGAACAATTTACCTATAATGGTCGACGCTGCAATCTTTTGAGTTTTTTGTCAGCCCAATGGAAAATACAGTAATGGGTTCAAGTGATATATTGTGTTTTAGTTGATTTAATAGCTCTACAGTCATGGGTGGGGGCCATTTTTCTTAGCAAATTCTTCCCCACAATAGTTGTTGAAGTTGAGATGTTCTCATCGTTTCTGGGTCAAGGTGAATGCAATGATGGGTATAAACTATATTGTGATTATCTTTAGTCAAGAGATGTGTAATTGGTATTAGATTTGATGTATACTCATGTGTGAGTGTTTCCACTATGGATGCTGTTGAAGCTAGGCTTTTATGGGGTTATAGTGTACCCAATGTAAAGTGCAGTAATGGGTTATGGTGATTTTCCATCATTGGGAGGATTAGCCTATAGGTGTAAGCATGGGAAATGTCAGTTCAGTAAGTGTAATGCATTCAAAGTGGGTTTCATGAATTCATGAAGGAAATCATTGAAATATAAGCTTCTTAGGAGGGTGAGGCCTCTTCTATACATTGGATCAGGTCCTGCATATGAATTGAAATTGTGACTGCATGGGAATTTAAGTTGTGACTATTGGTCGAGGAATAGGAGTCCCCTAGGCAGAGCGTAATGTTTTTTAATGACTAACGAAGAGGAAAAACTAAATGTAGAACCCTTAATGAAAGCAAAACACAAAACAGAACTGGAAGAGAAACTAAATATTGTGGCCAATATGGGCTATGATGGAAAGGAGCACAAGCATCATGCTCTAAATGATGTTGATGATGCCTATTTCAGGGAGAAGATAATGTTTTTAGAAGCAAATATTTCTTGCATTATTACCATTGTTAATGCATATTGACAGCATGTGATACACTGATCATCTCTAGTTGTAGAAGAAATTTGTTATGTTGTTGTGGAAGAACAATGAGGCTGTATTATATGATCAATTTCGGCCAAAAGGAGATGTTAGATTTTTAGTAATGGAAAAGAAAGGCTGCATTCTCTCCAATCGCTGCAGAAAGTGATCTATCTAGAATTGGAGAGGATAGCAATGTGGAGATTTGTTGTATTATTGTTGGTTTTCCTGTCTCCCATTGTTTGTCGGAGCTACAGCTTTGGTAGGTTGATTTGCTTATGTTTTACAATAATATGATCAAGAAATTTTCATTTCTCTTCAATAAATTTGCATAGTTTGGAACATCAAGGTATATTTGAAATTTGAATGTTGCAAGCAATGCCTGCATCATGACTGCATAGACATTTTTTTGATTGGAGGTTGTTTTAATTTATTATGAAGTTTTGAAAGCCCAAGCAAGCATTGTAGCTTATATTTTCCGCTTATCATTAAAGAATCTCTTTAGATAATTTTTTAACGCAATTCTCTATTTTTCCTTTGCCGATCTTTCTAGAACTTGATTGTTAATAGTATGTGTGTTCCTGTTATTTTCTATAAGATCATTTCCTATAATGCCCTCTTGTGTTTCCGTATGTACATTGGGAGCATCGCTATTTTGAACAATGAAGATCATTATTTTATAATGCCCTCTTGTGTTTGTGTATGTACATTGGGAGCATTGCTATTGTGAGCAATGAGCTCACATATTCACCATAAGTTGGATATTTACTTGTGAAACTTTATAAAGTGAAATTTGAAGTCATGTTTATAATTTATATTCCAAATTATTGAATATAAAGTGGTATAGAGGAAAAGGATATAATGAGTAAGCGGGAAGGATGAGGAGAGTTGTCTGCTTCTCTGTAACACTTGCAACTCTTATCTTAACTCCAAGGGGGTTTCACCACTAATAGGTTTCTTCATATGCCAAAATTGAAGAGGTGATTGTGGAAGGGTTGAGAGATGTGGAAGGGTTGAGAGATGAGCCCTGTAGGTTTCTACATTCTCCTTCTAACTTGTGAGGTAAGTACACTAATTTTATTCAAAGGGTAAAAAAAACTAAGAGGCAATTATGGAAGGGTTGAGAAATGAGCCCTGTAGGTTTCTACATTCTCCTTTTAACTTGTGAGGTAAGTACAATAATTTTATTCAAAAGGTAAAAAAAACCAAACAAAATATTAAGGTATTTTGCACCTTTTGGTGCAAATACTAGTAAATAAGAGAGCCCAATTGCACCGTTAATGTATGAGTCCTAGTTGCAATTGGTAGGTCTGGTTTGGTCCGTCCTAGTTGCAACTGGAAGGTTTGGTTTGGTCCTTAGGCAAGTTGGAGAAAGAGTGAGAATTTTACGTTGAGCCCAATAAAAGCTTTTACTGCGAGACAAGTCCATATACACAAAATCGATATATGGACTTGGAGATTTACCTTAATTATATATTTTAACAATTTTCTTGTGTCTTTTTTATTTAGTCCATAAAAATCTGTCTTTTTGGTAAAAATATTCATAATCCCTTTCTCAGGTTCATTTAATGAAAATTTCAAATTACCCTAATATTCACAACCCTTTCTTTTTCATTAAAATAATCTAGTATGGGGTAGATCTCAAGTAAAAAATTAACATTTTTAATCTAATGTAGACCCTATTTAAAAATCAATCTAATTATTATTATGTATAAACACAATATAAATTTAAGATATAAAGAGGTTTAGGAACACTAAAAAAAGAGGTATGGTAAATAAATAGAAATATAAATAAATTGGAGGTATTGTAAATAAATATAACCTCTTTTTATACATACTCCAAAGATATGCTAAATAAATAAAAATATAAATAAAATAGAGGTATGTTAAATAAATAAAACCTCTTTTATATTTACTCCATAAACCTCTTTATATTAAGAAAACTAGAAAAAAAGTTTTACTTAGGTGAATCCTATGGGCCAAATACCATTTTAATACCATGGGTTAAATAGCAAGGGCTAAATACCATATTTAAAAAGAGATATGGCAAGTAAATAAATAAATATAAAAGTGGGATAAAGAGTTATGGTAAATAAATAAAAATATATAAAATAGGATTAGAAATTAACATCTAAACTCCTAGATCCAACCCATATCAAAAATACCATGGGCCAAATACCATGGTAAATAAAAGAGGTATTGTAAATAAATAAAACATTTTTTAATAGTTAATCCATAATCAATTTTATATTTATGAACACTAAAAAAAATAGGTTTTATTTAGGTGAAGTCTATGGGCCAAATACCATGGGTCGAATTATTATTAATACCATGCAAAAAGACATTATTAACCCTAATAGTAATATTAAAATGTTATTATTATTATTATTATTATTATTATTATTAATTACTACATAAGGCATTTCACTTTGAAAATAACTCCCCTAGTTGTCACAGTGTACAAGTTTTCAATGTTGAATGTGATGTTAGGTGATTGAAACAATATTCGGCATAAACCAACTCCTCCTACTTGAATCGTAAACCAACTCCATACTCCTCTTCTTTTCAACTTCTTCTTCAATTGTCCAGGTACTTTTTCATCAACAGTAAATTTGGATGAGATGTTAGACGATTGAAACAATATCAGGCATTAGATCACCACCGACTCCTATTTGAATTGTAAACCAACTCCGTACTCCTCTGCTTTTCAACTTCCTCTTCAACCGTCCGAGTTCTTTTTCTTCAATAGTAAATCCAGATGTGCTTCAAACTAGATCCTCCATGAGATCACCACTGACTCCTCTTACTTGAATTGTGAACCATGTGCTCCTCTGGATTTTCAACGGTATCATCGAGGTTATTTTTCTTCAACATGCAATTCAACCGTGCATGTAACTAGCTCCTCTGGATTTTTAATTTCTTTGAGGTTTCCATCATTTCTCCAACAGAAAGGGCTTTTTAATTTCTTCGAGGTTTCCACTGTTTTTTGAAGAGGAGGTTAAAGTATGCTTGGTCCTTGGTTAATTGTGTGAGGTGGAGTTTAGGGTGATGGGATTCTACGAGAGAACCGTGCCTTTCTAGGTTATCCTTCTCTATTTTAAAAGATTCAATAGGTGATTAACTCCTCATCAGGGTCTGTTTCCATTTTCCCTTAATTTTGTTTTTCTCTTTCTTACAAAATTATTTATAATAATTTGAGGTATCCTCATCAGGGTTTGTTTTCGTTTTCCCTTCATTATCTATTTCTCTTACTTACAAAATAATTTATAAGAATCTGAGGTATGGGTTCCGAATTATAGGTGTGTAGGGTCCCATTCTTATTTTTTGGTGCACGATATATATGATGTCTCACCCTCCACCTGTGTATCTTATGGACTACTCCTGCTACAAGCCCCTTGAAAACCTGAAAGTGAACTTTTGATGATTTTTGGAACACTCTAAGATTTCACGATTTTTTGAATATTCATCCTTGAAATTCCAGACGAAGATATCAGAACGATGAGGTTTAGGAGATAACACTCATCTTCTTGCTACAGTGCATTATATTTCCCTTGGCCCTTCACGACCACAACATGAGAAGAGGTGAGCAGGTCATGTTTGGTTCCTTGGACATCATAGGAAGCCTATCCATAACATTTCATATTTCCCATTCCATCCGTCCTATACCTTTTAGGGTTAGCCCCAGACCTAAGGATGATAAAGCATTCAAATGTGTTTATTAGCAGCAAGATGAAGCTGGAAAGTTCGATGTATCATTATCCAAATATCTTATGGCCATAGTAGGTGGAGCATTGAAGACTAATATCAGAACTCTAGGACCTATTGTTCTTCCCATGAATGAGCAATTACTTTTCTTTTCCACCCTTGTTGGGAGAAAGGCATTCAATATGGATATCAAACCCTATAGTCTAGATTTTAAGCTTACATTTGAGCATTTTTTATATTCATGCTAGAGGAAGAATAATGATCAAGAAGTTTCAGAAGAACTTGCATCTTAAGCCAATACATGTAGAGGCTTACAGGATGACTCTACATTGCTTTGAAAATACTTCCTCAAGCTCAATTTGGTATGGACTCAGTTAGATTGAGGCCAAAGGATGTATGCAAAAATTCAATCGGATTTGATAGATCACATTTGGCAGTGGATTCAAGTGCAACAGTGTTGTGTGAAGTAGAAAGGTGATTTCGTTCGGATTGGTGGGGCTGAATTTCCCAACCTTGGATCATGGTTGACGATTGTGGGTAACTCTGTTGGGCTTTGAGGAATGATCCACACATCCATTTGAAGCCTAATCATTTTTTTATTGATCAGAGAAAAATTTCTTGTTCTTTTGACACTGTTTCAAGTAATTTTGTTCGGGCTTTCTGTGAAACCATTTATCTCTTGATTAAAACTTACAAGATCTTATGATGAACATGGAAATGCACCTCTTACAGTTTGTCTCAGAAGGCTTGTGTTGAACCTTTCCCTCAAAATTCAATATATGTTTTAACTATTTCGCTACATAAATAAAAGCTGGGACTACAATAAGGGCTTTCTTAAGAAAGATTGTGGGGTTGATCCTGCTATACTATTTGCTTCTGTTGTCTGATATTTATAGGGCCAGTTCATGATATAATATTTTCTACTATTTTCTGAAGATTTGAGGAGGAACTAATATTCACAATATCTATATTATTGTTTTTCTCATGTGCAATATAGCTTATAGCACGAGAAGTTATAGATCGAGGAGCATAGCCACTAGAATAAAATCAAGCATACCTTCTATTAGATTGATAGCAAGCAGGAATAACAATGGTAGGAGAGGTCTTAAATGTATAATATAGTAGGCAAATGTTTTCCCTCTATCTTTCTCAACCTTCTTAATGAGCCTTCTGAATGAGTTAGTAGCTTAATGAGTGAGCAGGTTAATCTTCAACCTATAGAACGAAAAAAATATGAGTCACCTGGCATGAGCATGGTGTTGTAGAACTATAGGATAAGAAGGAAAAGATGATTATAATCCAGAGGAACTAAGGAATATTTTTTTGAATGAATCTGAAAGAACTAGGGATCTCAAATATCGTGTTGATTAAGACTTCAGTGCATCATATCACCAATCTCTAAATGAAGTTGCAGAAAGTAAATTTTGGAATAGAGGAGAAGCCCAAGATGGCCTCTATAGGTGAGGGATTAACAAAATGAAATAAATTGAGACTCTGTTCAAATAATATTCAGATCTATTCCCGCGGAGTTTCACTAAAATGAAGGGAATACAAGGAGATTTGGGAGAGATGAATATAGAGCTTCATCTAGATGCCAAGAAAGTTAAGCATCCACCATATCGACTCAATCCCCAATTCAATGAAAAAGCAAATAAATAGATTGATTTAATGCTAGCTACTGGTTTGATCTCTTGAGTAGATAAATATGACTGGATAAGCTATGAGAGTATATATATATATATATATATAAATATATATATATATATAAATATAATAGTGTTATATATATAATATAGTATATATATACACAACTTTTGCTGGATCAATAGAAACAATAGTTGATTTTAAAACCCTGGCTATTGGCTCTATTGTCGATGCTATAAGTAGTGGTTGTATGCATTGATACTAATAGACAGAGTCCAGTGATGGAATGCCTAATCATTTTTTTATTGATCAAAGAACCATTCCTTCTTCTTTCGACACTCGTTCAAGGAATTTTGTCCACGCTTTCTGTGAAACCATTTATCACTTGAGTAAAACTTACAAGATATTGTGATGAACAAGGAAATGTATCTCTTATGGTTTGTCTCAGAAGGCTTGTGTAGAACATTTCCCTCAAAATTCAATATATGTTTTAACTGTTTCACCACAGAAATGACAACTCTAACTATAACTTACAAATATAATATATATATTATATATATATAATATATATTAATATATAAATATATTATATAGTGATATTCAATACGAACCTAGCTTATAACACGAGCAGTTAGAGATCTAGCAACATAGCCACTAGAATTAAAGCAAACATACCTTCTATTAGATTGATAGCAAGTAGGAAAAAAAATAGTAGTAGAGGTCTTAAATTTATAAGATAATAGGAAAATCTCTTCCCTCTACCTTTCTCAACCTTCTTAATGGGACTTCTGAATGAGTTATTATCTTAATGAGTGAGTAGGTTAATCTTCAACCCCTAGAATGAAAAAAATATGAGTGACTGGGAGCCAACATGGTGTTACTGAACTATAGGATAAGAAGGAAAAGATGATTATAATCTAGAGGAATTAAGGAATATTATTTTGAAGAAATCCAAAAGAACTAGGGATCTCAAATATCGTGCCGATCAAGACTTCAGTGCATCATATCAACAACCTCTAAATAAAGTTAGAGAAAGTGAATTTGGGAACATAGGACAAGCCTAAGATGGTATTTATAGGTGAGGGATGAACAGACTAAAATAAATTGAGTCTCTGTTCAAATACTATTCATATCTATTCCCATAAAGTTTCACTAAAATGAAGGGAATACATGGAGAGTTCAGAGAGATGAATATAGAGCTTCATCTAGATGCCAAGAAAGTTAAGCATCCACCATATCGACTCAATTCCCAATTCAAGAAAAAGGTAAATAAAGAAATTGATTTAATGCTAGTTGTTGGTTTGATCTCTCCAATAGATAAATATGACTGCATAAGGTATGGGGG